>SJYA01012370.1:0-11715 GCA_006410615.1 Neotragus moschatus
GCTGAGGGACAAGGCCTTCCAAACACAGTACTTCACTAGATACACACAAAATACCCGATACAACTCATCGACAATTCCAGAGGCATGTGAAGTTAGCTTTGATTATTGTGGACAAGGGGACTGAAGTGATACAAAGAAATATCTTACATGTGCAATCCTGGCAGCCAGGACTTCATCAGAAGCAGGTTCCAATCTTAGTTCTGCCAGGAAGTGACTCTGTGAACTGAGGCATATAACTTAACCCCTCAGGTCTAGTTCTCCGTCTCTGGAAAAGGGGGGCGATGACAGCACCCCCACAAGGCGGCTCCTCCCACAGATGCCAGCACTCTCAGCAGGGCCCTAAACACAGCCTGCTCTGGTCACGCCTGGCTCTGCCTCCCCTGCAGACCAAGAGCTTCCTGGGGCCCCTGCTTAGTCTCGAACACTTGGCAGAGTGATCCTACTAGCAGACATCCCATAAATGCCATATTCTCCTCCCNCAAGGCGGCTCCTCCCACAGATGCCAGCACTCTCAGCAGGGCCCTAAACACAGCCTGCTCTGGTCACGCCTGGCTCTGCCTCCCCTGCAGACCAAGAGCTTCCTGGGGCCCCTGCTTAGTCTCGAACACTTGGCAGAGTGATCCTACTAGCAGACATCCCATAAATGCCATATTCTCCTCCCTCTACTGAATTCCTATTTACTATGAAAGTATGTTCCTTTGTGCTTCAAATCGTGATGGACGCCGCTTTCAAAATGTGAGTTTNGCTGAGGGACAAGGCCTTCCAAACACAGTACTTCACTAGATACACACAAAATACCCGATACAACTCATCAACGATTCCAGAGGCATGTGAAGTTAGCTTTGATTATTGTGGACAAGGGGACTGAAGTGATAAAAAGAAATATCTTACATGTGCAATCCTGGCAGCCAGGACTTCGTCAGAAGCAGGTTCCAATCTTGGTTCTGCCAGGAAGTGCCTCTGTGAACTGAGGCATATAACTTAACCCCTCAGGTCTAGTTCTCCGTCTCTGGAAAAGGGGGGCGATGACAGCACCCCCAACAAGGCGGCTCCTCCCACAGATGCCAGCACTCTCAGCAGGGCCCTAAACACCGCCTGCTCTGGTCACTCGTGGCTTTGCCTCCCCTGCAGACCAAGAGCTTCCTGGGGCCCCTGCTTAGTCTCGAACACTTGGCAGAGTGCTCCTACTAGCAGACATCCCATAAATGCCATATTCTCCTCCCTCTACTGAATTTCTATTTACTATGAAAGTATGTTCCTTTGTGCTTCAAATCGTGATGGACGCCGCTTTCAAAATGTGAGTTTTACTCGGCTCAGGTGAGCATGTCTCTATCCCGTTAGGGTTTTTTGTTTGATTAACGTTACAGGTTTAAAATATTTATGTGGTGGTGGTGGTTTAGTCACTCGGTCATGTCTGTTCAGATACTTAGCGGGAAGGGCTTCCCCGTTGGCTCAGTGGTAAAGAATCCGCCTGCCAATGCAGGAGGCGTGGGTCCCATCCCTGGGTTGGGAAGATCCCCTGGAGGAGGAAATGCCACCCACTCCAGTATTCTTGCCTGGGAGGGCCCATGGACAGAGGAGCCTGGTGGGCTACAGTCCAGGGGGGTCACAAAAAGTTGGACACAACTGAGCACACACGCACTAAGTGAGAAGGACCTGAGCACACTGACTTCACAGCATCAATTCCTGTCAGACGGGAAGAGAAAGACCCTCCGGATGGAGGCTGGTAACAAAGTGTTCTAAAGCAGCTGCCTTCAATCTTTCTCGGCCTCAGGGTCTTTTCCAATGAGTCAGTTCTTCACATCAGGTGGCCAAAATATTGGAGTTTCGGCATCAGTCCTTCCAACGAATGTTCAGGACTGATTTCCTTTAGGATTGACTGGTTTGATCTTGCAGTATAGCTTTGACTATACAACAAAGGTCAGTACAGTGAAAGCTATAGACTACACGGACCTTGGAAGACAAAAGAGTTGGACACAACTGAGTGACGGACACCTTCACTTTTTTCACTTTCACAGTCAAAGCTATGGTTTCTCTAGCAGTCACGTACAGATATGAGAGCTGATGCTGGGACCCTGATGCTGGGAAAGACTTAGGGCAGGGCGACAGAGGACGAGATGGTTCGAAACCATCATCAATCCAGTGGACGTGAGTTTGAGCAAACTCCCAGAGAGAGTGAAGAACAGGGAACCCCGGCCTGCTGCAGTCCATGGGGTCACAAAGAGTTGGACGTGACTCTCGATTGAANGACCCTGATGCTGGGAAAGACTTAGGGCAGGGCGACAGAGGACGAGATGGTTCGAAACCATCATCAATCCAGTGGACGTGAGTTTGAGCAAACTCCCAGAGAGAGTGAAGAACAGGGAACCCCGGCCTGCTGCAGTCCATGGGGTCACAAAGAGTTGGACGTGACTCTCGATTGAAGGACAACAAAAGAAAACACACCAGAGAAATCACACTACAGAGAATTTGAAATTTACGAAGCAACGTTTCTCTATGAGACTTTTTTTTTCCCTTAAAAAAAAAAAAAAAAGGTATAACCTCTTTGACCAACAAAGGTCTGTCTAGTCAAAGCTATGGTTTTTCCAGTACTCAAGTATGGATGTGAAAGTTGGACTATAAAGAAAGCTGAGCACTGAAGAATTGATGCTTTTGAACTGTGGTGTTGGAGAAGACTCTTGAGAGTCCCTTGGACCTCAAGGAGATCCAGCCAGACAATCTTAGAGGCAATCAGTCCTGAATATTCATTGGAAGGACTGATGCTGAAGCTCCAATATGTTGGCCCACGATGTGAAGAGCTGACTCACTGGAAAAGACCCTGATGCCGGGAAAGACTGAAGGCAGGAGGAGAAGGGGACGACAGAGGATGAGATGGTTGGATGGCATCGCCAACTCAATGGACATGAGTTTGAGTGAACTCCGGGAGTTGGTGAGGGACAGGGCAGCCTGGTGTGCTGCGGTCCATGGGGTCACAGAGTCAGACACGACTGAACCGAACCTCTGTGAAATAAGAGCTCAAAGAGGACACAGTAAGACAACAAGGGGAGGTGATAGAGCTGGACAAAGTTCACGGAAGAAACAGAGAGGAGGAATTACTCAAGAAGCCCATACCAAAGGGGCTTCCCAGGTAGCGCTGGTGGTGAAGAATCCACCTGCCACTGCAGCAGGCATAATAGATGTGGGTTTGACTCCTGGGCTGGGAGGATCCCCTGGAGGAGGGCTCGGCAACCCACTCCAGTATTCTTGCCTGCAGAATCCCATGGACAGAGGAGCCCGGCGGGCTACAGTCCGCGGGGTCGCAAAGAGCTGGACACGACGGTGGCAACTTAGCACGCACGCACCATACTGAAAGACAATAAAAGAAGCAGAGACATGGAAGAAAACTCAATTCGGTCTTTGAAGGACAGGCTTCAGGAAACCAGGGGGGTTGGTTCCAGGATGAGCAGTTACCTTGCCCGTGTTTTCTGTGGACTTTCTGCAAAGAAGCCGAGGAGAGCTATCAGAAGACACACTCCTCTGGTGCACACGGTGAGGCCATCCTGCTACTAGGAAGGAGGCCAGCCAAGGACAAAGCCACATACAAGGAGACTCTCAGAGAAATGAACCCAGAACCTGGAAACACCAGGATCCTTCGACTCAAGCTGCACCTGAACCCTGCCCTACCTTCCCGCTGTCCCCTGAGTGACTTAATTCCCTTTGTCTTTAAACTCATTTTAATTGAGGTTTCCATTATCTACATTGAAAGCACCTTTATAGAAGAGATTTTTTTTAAACTACTAAAATAGAAAAAGGAGTTTTCATAATTTTAAAGTAACATATGCCATGTAAACAAAAAAACAGCTAAAAAATTATTCAAAACAACAGAATACAGCAAAATGACTTGTCATAAAGTCAACGTCTCAAAATTTCAACATATAATTACCATTTTGTGCGTGGTAGACACAATCTGGTGGCTAATTCAAAATATACTCCCAAATCCCTTCTTTTACCTCCACAGGAAGCAATGAGCCTACTAAATAAGTACTCTGCATAACAGAGGTTCTTGTAGCCAGGAGTAGTCATGTACACAGACAGATCTGGCCAATGAGAGAAACAGAATCTGGGAAAGCCTTTGCTTTATTAAACAAAGTCAGATATGGCGCAGGACATTGTTTGTTTCCCTCTTCCCGGACTCAGCGTCTTAAATGCAAATGTGATGCCTGAAGATAAAGCAGCCATTTTATGCTCATGAGTGAAAACCATGAGAAGGCCTCAAAAGAAACTTAGCAGTGGTTACATCAGAAAAACTAGGAACTTGAGATGGGAGGGATTTACTTCACTGAGTTTTTTTTAACATTGTATAACAAAAGCTGGTAAATAAAATTGGGTTTGGGGTTTTTTTGTTTTTTAATACAGAAGGAAAGGCTATTTGGGGCCACTGAAAGTATTTAGGAGGTTTTAAAGAGGGGACCAGTAAAGGCTGGGTAAGCAAAAGAGCAGAGAAACAGGTATTCAGGCAATCAAAATGACATGAGCTATGACTTTACTGAAGCAAAGGGTTCCAGGGAGACGAAAGTAACAGAAAATTTAACTGAGAAGATAAGTCAGCCAGAGGTTGAGGACCAGGAATAAATCAGATGGAAATTAAGCTTGATTCTGCGGAGAAGGAAATGGCAACCCACTCCAGTATTCTTGCCTGGAGAATCCCAGGGACAGAGGAGCCTGGTGGGCTGCCGTCTATGGGGTCACAGAGTCGGACACAACTGAAGCAACTTAGAAGCAGCAGCAAGCTTGATTCTGCAGTAATGCAGAGTCCCATAAGTTCCTCTTACAGAAAGGGAGGGAATAATACAATAAAAACAACGTCTGAAGGTCAGTCCGGGATATAAAATAAGTTTAGAGAGAAAAAAGCGAAAGAAAAAGTGAAAATCACAACTAATTCATCCAACTCAATTCTCAGGTTTCAAAATTAAATTAGAACTTGAAGCACATGATTAAAAAAATATATATATATATATCTGGACAGCTCTATTATTACACATTATTTCTTTACATATTACTTCTGAGACCAGCAAAATGACAGATTTAATTTTTCAATGCTGAACCATAATGTAAGAGAATAAATTTGCTATTTCTTTTTCCATTGCTTTTTAGGTATAAATTCCATCCAAACAGTTCCAAAAGAATAGCAGTTGGACGCAGAGCATTCCCTCAAAGGGAGGCAGCCAGGGTCCGATTCACCCCTTCTGCACAGTGAAATAATAAAGTGCACGTGATAAAGACCCTGCAGACTCGGCCTGGCTCCTAGTCTCAAGTCTGGGGTCCTGGGCCGTCACCTTCTCTCTGCAGCTCAGCACTCTCATCTACTAAATAAAGGAGTTGGACCCAAAGTGTCCTTTTCAAGTCTAAAACTGCATCTAGTTTAACCTCGGGGCTGGCAGCAATGGCAGCTAAGAGAATCTGGAACCAGAGCGGGGGACTTGGCATTGAGTAACTGAGGCTGTATGGTAACAGGCTACCCATGACACCTGAGCACACAGCAATCTGATCACACTGCTTACAACTTCCTGAAAAGTTCACAAGTCCTACACTTAAGGAACTTGTACTACCCCACTTCATATTTACTTTGAACAAGGGAATTCTTAATAGCAAGAGTAACTATAAAATACATTATATTTTATATATATATATATATTCAGTTGGTGCAAAATTCATTGTGGTTTTGCATTACTGAATTTGCCATTTTATATTGAAAGACATTCTTAAATAAATGTGGTTATTTTATACATAATTTTAATGCACATTACTTGCTTTAATATTTTTTTTTTTGCTAATGACTTATTACTTGCAGTTTATTTTATATTTAGACTAGGGAAATGATGTCAGACAAAAAGCAAATTGGACCGACTTCATTATTCCAGTTAAAATGGGTCATAAAGCAGCGGAGACAACTGGTATCAACAACGCACGGGGCCAGGGAACTGCTAACATGCAGTGCAGTGGTGTTTCAGGAAGTCCTGCCAAGGAGAGAAGAGCCTTGAAGATGAGGAGCGCAGCGGCCGGCCATCAAAAGTTAACGGTGACCAATCGAGAGGGGATCAAAGAAGCAGATTCTCTTACAACTACACAAGAAGTTGCCGAAGAACTCAAGGTCGACCGTTCTATGGTCATTCGGCATTTGAAGCAACTTGGAAAGGTGAAAAAGCTCAGTAACTGGGTGTCTCATGAACTAAACACAAATCCAAAAAATGTTGCTTTGAAGTGCTGTCGTTTTGAAGTCTTATTCTACGCAAGAGTGAACCATTTCTCAATCGGACTGTGACATGTGAAGACAAGTGAATTTTATATGACAACTGGTGACAACCAGCTCAGTGGTTGGACCAAGAAGCAGCTCCAAAGCACTTCCCAGAGCCGATGCCCCAGTAAAAGGTCATGGCCCCTGTCTGGTGGTCTGCGGCTGGTCTGATCCACTACAGCTTTCCGAATCTCGGCAAATCACTACCTCTGAGAAGCTGGCTCAGCAAATCGATGAGATACACTGAACACTGCAACGCCTGCAGCCGGCACTGATCAACAGAAAGGGCCCAACCCCTCTCCGGGACAACGCCTGCCCGTGCGTCGCGCAGCCGATGGATGCTTCAAAAGTCAAACGAATTTGGCTGCAAATATGCCTCATCCGCCATATTCACTTGTTGCTGTTGTTCAGTCACCCAGCCGTGTCTGACTCTGCGAACCCATGAGCTGCAGCACGCCAGGCTTCCCTGCCCCTCATCACCTCCCAAAGTTTGCCCAAGTTCACCTGACCTCTCACCAACTACCACTTCTTTACGCATCCTGACAACCTTTTGCAGGGAAAACGCTTCCACAACCAGCAGGAGGCAGAAAATGCTTTCCAAGAGTTTGTCGAATCCTGAAGCAGGCATGTTTATGCTACAGAAATAAACAAACTTATTTCTCATTGGCAAAAATGTGTTGATCGTAATGATTCCTATTTGATTAATAAAGATATGTATGAGCCTAGTTATAATGATTTAAAATTCACAGTCTGGAACTGTAATTATGTATATGGCTCTTGAAACAGTGTATTAGTAGCAGCTTAACATACAAGAGTAAAAATTCACCCAAAATACCACTATCTTAACGTATAAATTGAAGAAAGTAGGGAAAACCACTAGGCCATTCAGGTATGACCTAAATCAAATCCCTTATGACTATACAGTGGAAGTGAGAAATAGATTCAAGGGATCATATTGGATAGGCAAAGTGCCTGAAGAACTACAGACGGAGGTTCTTAACATTGTACAGGAGGTGGTAATCAAGACCATCCCCAAGGAAAAGAAATGCAAAAAAACAAAACGGCTGTCTGAGGAGGCCTTACAAATAGCTGAGAAAAGAAGTGAAAGGCAAAGGAGAAAAGGAAAGATATACTCATCTGAATGCAGAGTTCCAAAGAACAGCAAGGAGAAATAAGACAGCCTTCCAAAGTGATCAATGCAAAGAAATAGAGGAAAACAATAGAATGGACAAAACTAGAGATCTCTTCAAGAAAATCAGAGATAGCAAGGGAACATTTCATGCAAAGATGGGCTCAATTAAAGAACAGAAACGACATGAACCTAACAGAACCAGAAGATATTAAGAAGACGTGGTAAGAACATACAGAACTGCACAAAAAAGATCTTAGTGACCTAGATAACCACGATGGTGTGATCACTCACCTAGAGCCAAACATCTTGGAGTGTAAAGTCAAGTGGGGCTTAGGAAGCATTATTTCAAACAAAGCTTAGGGGCAATGATGGAATTCCAGCTGAGCTATTTCAGTTCCTAAAGATGACACTGTGAAAGTGCTGCACGCAATATGCCAGAAAATTTGGAAAACTTAGCAGTGGCCACAGGACTGGAAAAGGTCAGTTCTCATTCCAGTTCCAAAGAAATGCAATGCCAAAGAATGTTCAAGCTACTGCACAACTGCACTCATTTTACACGTTAGCAAAGTAACTCTCAAAATTCTCCAACCTAGGCTTCAACAGTACATGAATCAAGAACTTCCAGATGTTCAAGCTGGATTTAGAAAAGACAGAAACCAGAGATCGAATTGCCAACATGCACTGGATCATCGAAAAAGCAAGAGAATTCCAGAAAAACATCTACTTTTGCTTTGTTGACTTTGCAAAAGCCTTTGACTGTGTTGACCACAACAAATTGTGGAAAATTCTTCAAGAGATGAGAATACCAGACCACCTTACCTGCCTCCTGAGAAACCTGTATACAGGTCAAGAAGCAACAGTTAGAACTGGACATGGAACCTGTAACTGGTTCAAAACTGGGAAAGGAGTACGTCAAGGCTGTATATTGTCACCCTGCTTATTTAACTTATATGCAGGGTATATCACGCGAAATGCTGGCCTGAATAAGGAACAAGCTGGAATCAAGATTGCTGGGAGAAATATCAATAACCTCAGATATGCAGATGACACCACCCTTATGGCACAAAGTGAAAAGGAACTAGAAAGCCTCTTGATGAAGATGAAAGAGAAGAGCGAAAAGGCTGGCTTAAAACTCAACATTCAAAAAACAAAGATCATGTCATTCAGTCCCAACACTTCACGGCAAAGAGAAGGGGAAACAATGTAAACAGTGACAGACTACCTTCTTAGGCTCCAAAATCACTGCAGATGGTGACTGCAGCCATGAAATTAAAAGATGCTTGCTCCTTGGAAGAAAAGCTATGACAAACCTAAACAGAATATTAAAAAGCAGAGATATTATTTACCAACAAAGGTCCATCTAGTCAAAAGTTATTGTTTTTCCAGTAGTCGTGTACAGATGTGAGTGTTGGACCATAAACAAGGTCCAACTAAGCACTGAAGAATTGATGCTTTTGAATTGTGGTGTTGGAAAAGACTCTTCAGAGTCCCTTGGACTACGAGGAGTTCAAACCAGTCAACCCTAAAGAAAATCAATCCTAAATAGTCATTGGAAGGACTGATGCTGAAGCTGAAGCTCCAATACTTTGGCCACCTGATGTGAAGAGCCAACTCATTAGAAAAGATCCTGATGCTAGGAAAGATTGAAGGCAGAAGGAGAAGGGACGACAGAGGAAGAGATGGCTGGATGGCATCACTGACTCAAAGGACATGAGTTTGAGCAAGTTCCAGGAGATCGTAAAGGATAGCGAAGCCTGGCGTGCTGGGGGTCTTGGGGTCTCAGAGCCAGACACAACTGGGCAACTGCACAACAACAAATCCATAAACGGTTTCTAGTTTTTACCCTCGCCTGTTTCCTTCTGTTTCTTTACACAATAAGAAAGTGTGGGTCCTACACACACATGGAATATTATTCAGACTTTCAAAAGTAGAAAATCCTGTCATTGAGAACAATACGGATGAACCTGTATGTTAGGTGAAGCAAGCCAGTTACAGGACTTAGATGAGACATCGAAAACAGTCAAATTCACAGAAACCAAGAGCAGAACGGCAGTTGCGAGGGGACAAGGGAAATGGGTAGGTGCTTACATGGAGGCTGCGTTACCAAGACGAATAAGTTCTGGAGATCTACTGTACAACATTGTCCCTACAGTAACAAGACTCTAGTGGGCACTGAAAAATCTGTTGAGAGGGTAGATTTCATGTTGATTGCTCTTTCCAAAATTAAAAAACACCAATAATAAATATTCAAGACCATTATCCACTATCATATTTTCTTTTGTTTCTACATACACTGCTATGATGAATCACTTAATAAATACATCTTTGTATCTTTAGGTGAATAAACCATTTGGATAAGTCACAGAAATCCACTTCCTTTAACATCACCAGCTTCTTAGACATCGTAGTTTTTCATTGTTACTTTAATGTTATGACAGAATTCTCACACTGAGATCTTCTCTTTTGTAAATCTACATCCTTAGGTACATTAATAAAGATATTAAATTTTTGTAAAAATTTTGGGGGGGTGGGGATGGGAGAAGAATGTTTATGGCGCTGGGATGCAGCCCAGGCTTAAGTGAACTACTGTGACATTGCGGGAAAGAACTGCAAAAGCCATCAGAAACTTTATTAGAAAATTCTCTAAATTCCTTTTAACTAAATGACAGGAAACAGACTTTTCTGACTAAGCATCTAGTTCGGGAATTTCACTAGCCAATTATAAAATTGTAACATTTCAGAAAGGGAACTGTGGGCTTTCCAAATCTCACCTGCTCATAACGGTTCAAGAAAGTGTTGTATTAAGACAACAGGCAGGTGTGAATTATTAGGGCTTCATCGTTCTTTTTACATTATTCTGTCTTGTTTTATATTTCCTCTTAAGATTTCAAATAAAATATATATATTTTAAATATAGACATAAAACACTTGGCTAGCCATTACATCTTGCCTTATAGAAAGAGACAGAAGGAGAGGAGGATTTATAGCTAAGCTATCTTGAGGGCCCTAGGGGTAAGCCAGACTGAAGTGAGGATATTTTATTGATTTATACTTATCTGATACCTTGTCATCATAAAACTGAGACTGGCTGACTTCAACAAAGCTTTCTCCTGGGATTCTACTTTAAATAGGATGGTTTACTTATTTGTCTGTCTAAGGAGATCGTATTTCTCTTTAAATGTTTAGAATTTGAATTTCCCCATGTACTTGTAACATTTAGTGTCCTATCACTTTTCAGGTCTTACTAAGCTTGCTTGCATTAAAAAAAAAAAAAAAAATCACTGTACAGAAGACCAAGCCCCTCTCAGCTCTAGTTCTAGGGGCTCACTCTCTGGGAGCTTGTTTTTCCACTGCTAGACCATTCTTCATGTTAGACATTTCTTATTTTCAGAGAATTGAAATCAACTCCTACAATTTCTGCCCACAGATCCTAGTGGGGTCCTCCTGGAGCGACACAGATAAGCCTAATCTTTCACCTAAAATGAGGAGACCAGTCATTCAGCAGCCAACTCTTCTCTCAACTCTCTGGAGAAGAAAAAGGATTTCACAATCTTAACCACCACCACCACCCCACCCCCACATCATCTCTCCATTCACAGTCTCCTTCATGTGAATTTTTATTGTTACGGACATGCTTTTATAAGTAATGAACAACTTAGCACAATATCTCAGGAGAAACCTGGACAGTACAAGGCTTCCTACGATCTGACACTTCTTTACCAGTGATTCTTCGGTCATTTACTTCTTCCTTCTAAGATTACATCCCCTTAATTCNATTCACAGTCTCCTTCATGTGAATTTTTATTGTTACGGACATGCTTTTATAAGTAATGAACAACTTAGCACAATATCTCAGGAGAAACCTGGACAGTACAAGGCTTCCTACGATCTGACACTTCTTTACCAGTGATTCTTCGGTCATTTACTTCTTCCTTCTAAGATTACATCCCCTTAATTCTCTCCTGTAGATTCCTTTGTTCCTCACTAGCAGGAACGACTGAAATAAAGAGAAATAAAACAAACAAAAAACCCACAGAGCACTGATCCTATTTACGAGGGAGGTTTCAAAGTGTATTTCAGAAAAATTAGAACTGGTAGGACCTGTCTGAACAGAGAACTCATATGCATTGCAATCCACAGAGTAAACGACCTGATAACTGCAATTCTGTTGGCTTGTGGGATTCTGCCAAGTAAATCTGCTGCGCTGGAATCATGTTTAGAAATAGATTCCTTAAAAATTACTATCAGATCATCAAGATAATGAATACTATTACTACCTTAACCATGTAGCTATTGGAAAAAAAAAAAA
>SJYA01012371.1:0-11838 GCA_006410615.1 Neotragus moschatus
TCGGGACGTGCAGCCCCGCAGCTGGGCCTGCCCAAGCCTGGTTCTGCAGGAGCCCCAGGACGCAAGTGGTCCCTCGGAGTCTGTCCTGAACTTGGGCAAGGAGCTGCCCACTCGGCCGACCTCTCCATTGGCCACCTGGGGCCAGCCTGGGAGATGTCCTGCCCAGCACCCTGGCCCTTTGCCTGCAGCTGGTCCTGCCCGGTGGCTGGGAGGACCCCCAGCAGGAGTAGCAGGTGCTGGTAGGTGGGGGAGGCCACGGGCGCGGGTGATGGAGAGCAGGGGACTGAGGGGCTCGGGGCAGGGTCTGCAGGGTGCATCCCTGAGGCCTTCCCGAGCCTGCCCAGAAGCAGCTGCCGTGTCCCTGCAGTGACCACATCGCCACCCTTGGGGGACTCCTCCTTTAGCCAGTGTCCCTGCCTCGGGCCTTTCAGGCGTTTCCAGGCCTGTGGTTATATATGTCTCCACTAGTTGTCCCCAGTGGGGGCCTTCGCACACGAGTGACAGACGGCCACAGGACACTGGCTCAATGGGTGGGTGAATTTGTAACTTTGCAAAGTTGGCCAAATTCTCCTTTGCAGAATGTGGGCCAGTTTATTATTCTTCCAACAAAGGGTGAGAGTCATCAGTGGTTTTTAACCAGACCGACTCCCTGAGAAGTTCTGCATATCGACAGGCTACGGTGTGAGCACTGACGGGTCAGGAGAAACCCAGAGGACACATCCCCAGCCTCAGTCCAGGTGGGAGGCTGTGGAGGCCTCCTTGAGGTGGGGCAGAGGTGCCCGGGAGGCTGAGACACAGAGGCTGGGGGCTGTGTGTGGTGATGGACAGGCTGGAAAAGATCTGAGCATTCAAGACGGTCAGAGCCTTCACCGTGGCTGATAGATGGGCTGGTGATGATTCGATCAGGAAATAAGGACGGGGTGCTGACTTAGATGTCCTTCCAGAGAGGCGCAGGCCTCAGACATGAGCGTGGGGGCTCAGAAAAGAGGCCAGGGCTGCAGAGGCCACCACTGTCGGCTCCCCCTGGGGAGGGGGAGTGAGAAAAGAGGACGGAAACCCGGGGGAGACAGCGGCTAGTGAGTGGGAGGAGCTGGCCCAGGGAAGGGAGCTACAAAGGAGCAGAGGGAGCGGCAGCCCAGCGGGGAGGGGGAGGGAGCCAGGTGCTGGACGGCCCCTCCTCCAGCCACACGGGAGTGACACAGGACTGCCCTTCTCTGGGGTCAGAGCATTGCCCTTGGCGCGGGCAGAAACAGAGAGCAGCCCTCGGAGACCCCTGAGAGGTGCTGGCGGGTGCCCTTTGCCGAACCAACCAGAGGCGGGTCCTGACCTCCAGGCCTCCTTCACCCTGCCGCTTCCAGGCGCTACGGCCACTGCTCTGAAGCTTCCAGTAGGCAGGCTCTGAATCCAGTGCATCCACAGCCTGAGCTTGGAAAGACCGACTCTGCATCTCAGGGTGGGAACCCCGGCGCTGGGCAGCCGGCCTCATCGATCCTGCAAGGTGAGTGTGTCCCGTCCTTCAAGTTCTTAGCAGACGGCAAAAAGGGGAGCATCCTACTCAGCATTTGGCTGTGTGTGTACACTTAACCAGTGCTTTGATCTGTGAAGCCCCAGATGACACCGCCTCTGTGACTTTTCACCTCTGCACTCTTCTGTGAATGGCACCTCCCAGGGTCTCGGCACCTTGACCCCTCACTTAGTTCTCCAGCCAGTTCAATGTGAGGCCATCCCGGTGAAAGTCGTTGCTGAGCCGTGAACAATGCCGGGTTTCTTGGCCTCTGGAGGGGAGGAATTCAATCCAGGGCCAGTGACGCGTCTTGATCACTCAGAGCTTTTGTGTAATAAAGTTTTATCAAAGTATAAAAGAGACAGAGAAGGCTTCCGCCGTGGAGATCAGGAGGGGGCAGAAAGGGTGTCCCTGATACTGTTTAGCAGGAAGTCATATAGCTACTAGCAGGCTGCTACTTAGAGAAAGGAAATGTCTCAGCTCAGAGACTGGCGCCAGGCCCCTCAACGTTGGCACAAGGTGAGTCATCCCAGGCCATAAAGCCATTGACTTGAATCTCGAAGAAAGGCAGATTTCTAAGCAAATGCATTGTCTTGCTAACATAGCTTAAGAAAAACATTTCCGTGGGTAAAACATACTGGTTTGCTGAGCTATTATCCTTTCTGAGTCTTAGGCAGAACCGACTTGAAGAAAGAGTCTAAGGTAAATGCATAGCTCGTTAACACAGCTTAGGAGAAACATTTCCGTGAGAAAAATGCATTGGTTAGTTCAAGGCTTGAGANTGGGAACCCCGGCGCTGGGCAGCCGGCCTCATCGATCCTGCAAGGTGAGTGTGTCCCGTCCTTCAAGTTCTTAGCAGACGGCAAAAAGGGGAGCATCCTACTCAGCATTTGGCTGTGTGTGTACACCTTAACCAGTGCTTTGATCTGTGAAGCCCCAGATGACACCGCCTCTGTGACTTTTCACCTCTGCACTCTTCTGTGAATGGCACCTCCCAGGGTCTCGGCACCTTGACCCCTCACTTAGTTCTCCAGCCAGTTCAATGTGAGGCCATCCCGGTGAAAGGTCGTTGCTGAGCCGTGAACAATGCCGGGTTTCTTGGCCTCTGGAGGGGAGGAATTCAATCCAGGGCCAGTGACGCGTCTTGATCACTCAGAGCTTTTGTGTAATAAAGTTTTATCAAAGTATAAAAGAGACAGAGAAGGCTTCCGCCGTGGAGATCAGGAGGGGGCAGAAAGGGTGTCCCTGATACTGTTTAGCAGGAAGTCATATAGCTACTAGCAGGCTGCTACTTAGAGAAAGGAAATGTCTCAGCTCAGAGACTGGCGCCAGGCCCCTCAACGTTGGCACAAGGTGAGTCATCCCAGGCCATAAAGCCATTGACTTGAATCTCGAAGAAAGGCAGATTTCTAAGCAAATGCATTGTCTTGCTAACATAGCTTAAGAAAAACATTTCCGTGGGTAAAACATACTGGTTTGCTGAGCTATTATCCTTTCTGAGTCTTAGGCAGAACCGACTTGAAGAAAGAGTCTAAGGTAAATGCATAGCTCATTAACACAGCTTAGGAGAAACATTTCCGTGAGAAAAATGCATTGGTTAGTTCAAGGCTTGAGAAAGTCGAGTTCAGGTGGAACCAGGTGTCATCGTGGCGACACAGAATCTTAAAAGAAACCTCCTTTCAATTCTGTGCAGAGAAGGGAAATCTCCTCCTGCCACTTAAGGGAGGGAGAAAAACTGTCTGACACGTGCAGCCTGTTTCCCCGTTTGGGGGCCTGCCTGTTACCCTCACACTGGCCTCCACTCAAGAGGCAATAAAAATATATGGTCTGACTTTTTTCTAAGCTGATTATTTTTGCAACTTCCTACGTGACCTCAAGGGGGCCTCCCAGGTGGCACAGCTGGTAAAGAATCCTCCTGCCAGTGCCAGAGACACAAGAGACACGGGTTTGATCTCTGAGTCAGGAAGATCCCCTGGAGCAGGAAGTGGCAATCCACTCTAGTTTTTTGCCTATAAAATCCCAATGACAGAGGAGCCTGGTGGACTACAGTTCATAGGGTCACAAACGGTCAGACATGACTAAACACACAGCTCAGCTCAGCACCACGTGTGACCTTGAACTTGACGCTGAATCAGAACACAGTGACCCTACTCCCTGATTCACCAAGTCTACTGGGGCAGACCTCCAGAAACAGGCGCACAGCAGACGTTTAGATCAGCAGCAGCGACACCATTCTGCACAATCCTTTCCCACAAGGCATCTCGGCACCGTTTGCTCTCTGTCTCACGCTGTCTTCATGCCTTCTTCAGGATTCACGTCAGTCGTTTTAGGGCCTGGGGTGACTCACCTTGTGCAAATGTTCTCTCAAAGTGCAGGTTGTGGGTGAGGGGCCTGCTGCCAATCTCTGAGTTTTGAGACATTTCCTTTCCTAATCAGCAGCCTGATAGTAGGTATACAACTTCCTGCTAAATTTTTCACGCCAGATGAACAAGAAAAGTACCAAGCAGTTTATTTCTCTTTCTTTATTTCCTTTTCTTTTTTTAAAAAAAAATTTTTTTCAAATGAGGCGTAGCTGATTTACAATATTATGTAATGTTCAGGTGTACAATACAGTAATTAGCAATTTTTAAGAACCACCGTCCGTCTATAGTTAGTCCACATGTTGCCTACACCCCCTTGCCGCATGACGTGAGCTTGTAGCTCATTTATTTTGGCCGCAGGGGTGCTTGCGTCTCAGTCTCCTGCCCTTCTATCGCCGCCGCCCTGCCCTCTCCCCGCTGGGCACCACCAGCTTTTCCTGTATCTTCACGTCCGCCTCTTCCATGCTGTGTTCACCAGCTGTTTCCTGTTTAGATTCTTCACGTAGGTGACAGCAGGCAGTGCCTGTCCGTCTCTGACTCACTGCTCTTAGCACGATACCCTCCAAGCCCATCCATGTTGCTGCGAATGACAAAAAGCCTTTCCTTATTTCTTAATTAGCACACGAGAGTGGTGCCGTGGGGAAGTCTGAGATCCTGCAGCCCTGAAGGCAGGTTCACCTAGACCTCTGTGCCAGCAAGGTGACCTCAACCGAGTTACACCACCTCAGCTGCATTTAAATAAAATCATACATACAAAACAATAACTCAAGCTAATGGAGTTGAGGATCATATGAAATAATTTATATAAAACTGGAGATTTTTCAGTTAATGGTAGTTAATGCTTAATACTTAGTTTTCAGTTAATGATAATTAATATTTAGTTAATATTAAAGTGCACTGGGTGGCACGTGGTGCGGTCACACGAGGTTTAAACGCAGTCTCCAAACAAGCACACAGCTNTGCGTCTCAGTCTCCTGCCCTTCTATCGCCGCCGCCCTGCCCTCTCCCCGCTGGGCACCACCAGCTTTTCCTGTATCTTCACGTCCGCCTCTTCCATGCTGTGTTCACCAGCTGTTTCCTGTTTAGATTCTTCACGTAGGTGACAGCAGGCAGTGCCTGTCCGTCTCTGACTCACTGCTCTTAGCACGATACCCTCCAAGCCCATCCATGTTGCTGCGAATGACAAAAAGCCTTTCCTTATTTCTTAATTAGCACACGAGAGTGGTGCCGTGGGGAAGTTTGAGATCCTGCAGCCCTGAAGGCAGGTTCACCTAGACCTCTGTGCCAGCAAGGTGACCTCAACCGAGTTACACCACCTCAGCTGCATTTAAATAAAATCATACATACAAAACAATAACTCAAGCTAATGGAGTTGAGGATCATATGAAATAATTTATATAAAACTGGAGATTTTTCAATTAATGGTAGTTAATGCTTAATACTTAGTTTTCAGTTAATGATAATTAATATTTAGTTAATATTAAAGTGCACTGGGTGGCACGTGGTGCGGTCACACGAGGTTTAAACGCAGTCTCCAAACAAGCACACAGCTGTTGGCTCGTGGAAACGCGGCTGGCCCTCCTGGACTGGCACCTCCCGTGACTTCATCAGCCACTAGAATTTGTCTTGTCAATACCATGCTGAGTCCTGTGATTTTTCTCTCTTCACGATCTGCACCCGTGAGAAGATCTTCACCATCAGTTCCTGTCAAATGACCTCGTGGAAAACCAGGTCCACGATACAGACACAAGGATGGAGACTGGGGTAGTTCAGAAAACTGGTTAAGTTGAGAATTTAATGATCAGAAGAGAGAGCTTGCTTTCTTTACTTGTTTCTTTTAGTTAGAGTGTTAAAATCCCCCACGGGCCCCTAAATACGGGAAAGGAGGACTTGGTCACATCCAGGACGAAAGTGGGGCACAGCTGTGTCCAGCCGAGCGAGCATGGAGCACCAGGCACTCCCTTCTCAACAGGATATCTGAAGCATATCATGTGCAGCCAGACATAAGTGTGTTATTTGGATCCCCTGTGCAGAATGGTATTTTAATAATATGGAATAACCAATAGCAAAAGTGAACAGCAAATGCTGGCTCTGTGTCAGCCTTACCCTCATCCTGCCACTGATCCTTGGAGGATGGGCACAGACAAGACACAAGACAGCTGCCCCACTTCCCATCGTGGTGACCCCAAGTCCTGGGACAGAGCAGCTCTGAGCCAGCTGACAGCGATGCACAGTGTGAGTCACCTGTCAGCCCCTCTATGGGAAAGGGGAGCGCTCCTCTCCTAGACTCTGTCCTGACCCCTCTCAAGTGGCAGGCGGGTCAGAGTCCAGGACTCTGAATCCATCATGACCTCCAGGCAAGACCCCAAGAGCTGAGACACAGAGCATCCCACGATCGATGTGGCTTCCTCCTCCGTCCGTGGGATGCTCGCTGACGTCCACCTTGTGGGGTCCACACCCACAGAGACGTGTCCTTTAGGCTTTGGACAAGGGGACTCACAGCAGCCCTGAGCCAACCAGAAAGCCCTGCCCGGCTGACATCCAGTCTGCTGGTGCAGTCACGTGATGCTTGTCTTCCTTCCTGCGATTCCGTGGGTTTAGGGCCCCTCGTCAACCTCAGAGCAGAAGCGTTAGCCTCCAGCACTGAGGAGGTGACGCCACTCACCAAGATCAGCTCCAGGATCGCTTGCTGGCCCACCTCTTTCCTTCACAATCTCACTCCCACATCCCACCTAAGGGACAATAGTTCATTCCCTCACGCACTCACACACAAGAACACTGAGCATTCTCTGTGCTTTGAAGTCACATGTTCCCACTCAGGACAAACCACTGTTTACCCCCAGTTTATTAGCCAAGGGCCCAGTTGTTTCACAGCCAGAATTGACATCCCTGGATGGATTTTCTTGATTTAAAATGAAAGAGGAAGTCTCAGAACCTTCGCCAAGTAAACAGGAGCTCTCAATGTATATCGAGTTAGAAACTCTATTTATTATTGGAAACTAAGTGTCTTTTGAAATGGCACAGAGCCACACTGTAGAAGTCTTAAGGGTGTGATGCAAGGCCAGAGAATTTCCTATCATGCTCTTGGGCCCCCTGTCAAGGGCTTCAATGTAGAAGAGCTTTAAAAGCAGCTTCTGCTGTCATTGTCATCAGTGACTGTCTCAGTAATGAGTCGTTCGGTCACATAAATAATTCTTGAAGTCGCTGCGTGACTCCTCCGTCCCTCCAGATTCCTAAAGGAGACTAGAGCCTCTGTCGCTGACGACACCAATCGGGTCTGCAAGAATGTGCTCCTTACATTCCCAGCAGCAATGAGCTCTCTCAGGCGCTGGCTCAGAAACCTCCAAATGGCTCTCACCAAATGGCTCATCCCCACAAAGCAACCCCACAGGCTGAGGGGACAAGGGCAGGCTTGCAGCCCCAGGACAAGATGACCAGTGGTGAGTCACCACAGACCCCCAGTGGTGACTGGCATCCTNGCAGCAATGAGCTCTCCCAGGCGCTGGCCCAGAAACCTCCAAATGGCTCTCACCAAATGGCTCATCCCCACAAAGCAACCCCACAGGCTGAGGGGACAAGGGCAGGCTTGCAGCCCCAGGACAAGATGACCAGTGGTGAGTTACCACAGACCCCCAGTGGTGACTGGCATCCTCACCAACCCCAGGGCCGCGGAGAAAGCAGCAGCTCCCGACGGACGCCAGCTTCATCATCACCCGCATACCCCCACACGAGTATTTCTAATTTAGCCGTTTGAGGTTTACAATGAGAAGGCCCTTGTTCAACACTCTACTTGTGAAAACCTAACCCTCCCATTAAAATATCCAGCCTCCCAAGCACCTCCGGCTTCCATTGTGTTCTCATGAACAGTTTAGAGCACACACTGCCAACGGTAACCTTGTGCCATCTCTAAAGACACGTTCAGAATTTCTTTCAAAGACACAGACTCTCAGAGGAATAGTATTCATTTCAAAATTCTAAATAACTTCAACCTATTGAAAACTCAGATATCAAGTTTGGTTAGGAAACTGACCCTCTTCAGTATACTTGTGAAGGTTGAGTTGGATCAGCTCGTAGGATCCCATTACGTGGAAATGTCCCCTGTGGGACCACAGGACACTTTGATGGGAAGACAGTACAGTCATCCTCCCACAAGGCAGCCTACGAAACCCGTTGAAACCACCCTGATACAAAGGTTGGAGCTGAACATTCATTTCCAAGTGCAAGCCAACCCTGTGTAGCATTAAACATGCTAGCCTTTTTCAGATAGCTATTCTCAGTCACCGCTCTCTGCACTTCCAAATTTTGGCTGGAATGGAAACTGACACTGCCAAGATGCTGAGAAAAGGGAAAGACATGTCTTTTCCTGGCCTAGTTAAAGACAGGAAGGTAAAAAACCAGGCCACAGAATCTGTTTTCACAAGCATCTCAAGAGCTTTATTCAACATACGACGATCAGCTATACGTAATTAAACGCTGCTTTTATTACTGATGCATTTCTCAAAAACTTTCCATCGCAGCAGCATCCAAGGGCCAGCTTTCATCTTCCTTTACTCCAGGCAAGAAGGACATGTGTTGGGTCACCGGCCAGGCGCCCACATTTGTAAGCCCATCCCCACTGCTTCACAAAGAGAGAGTGTTTGGAAACCAACTCATAAAAGCAACTGAAAGCTTTGCTCTATAAACAGAAGAAAAATCCCTTTCGGTGATCTTAGACTTTATGAATCTTACTGCCGTTATGTTTTCAAATGCTCGGGTGAAGCACAGGCAAATCCTTGCGTTTGTCTCCATAAAATACCCTGCGGAGAGCCATGCAGAGATGTGTGGACACAGACCTAAAAAAAATCTTCTGTTGTCGGTGTTAGACAAAAGAAAGTAACAGTGAACGTGAAAACAAACAGCAATCGAGAGCATCCAAAGGAAGCAAAAGAGGAAAGAGCTGTTAGTCCAAACGCCCAGCCCCTGCGGAAACCGCTCGGACGCAGCGCCACGGGGGAGGCATCCTGGCTGTCTCCCGAGTTTATCCCAAACGTGCCACGCACAGCCTGGGAGGGACTTCTGATTCAAAACGAGCTTCCTCTTCAAAGGTAAACAATGAGAAAGCTCTTAGTCAGCCACACCTTATTGAAATTAATCTCATAAGACTTTCTTCCTGTTTATTAGTTTATGACACTGCGATGCTCACAGTTTTAGTGGGCAAGAAACAGGGGCCTCACCAACCCAGGGGCCCTTTGGGGAGGTGGATCAGCAGATGGCTGGTCTTCTCCTTCCGCCTGTGACTCGAGTATCTGACGGGCAGGCCCCGCGGCACTCGCTTAGGCGGAAGCTGCTGGTTTCTCCTTGAGGGGACGAGGGATGGCGCCCAGGGATCGTGCCAGAGAAGCTCCTAGGAAGGAGAACAGAGGCACAGCCACCCCCTTCGTTCAGGAGGCAGCCCGGAAGCCGGCGCCCTGCGCTCAGGGGCATCTCCCCCTCAGAACCCAGCACAGCAGCCACGCGAGTGGCCCAAGGAGCTCAGAAGCATCACGATCGCTCTCCGCCGACACTTGGCCGCCGAACGAGCTTCCTGTGCTCGAGGACGCCTGACCGTGGACTTGGCGGCTTCAGAAGGCACGTCTTCCTTCTCGTCCTGCTCTGGAGGTTGGCAGTCTAAAATCGGAAGTGCTGGACCAAAACCACACCCTCGCTCCTGGGCCGCAGAAGCCCCTCCCTCCCTCAGCCCCTCCCACTGCACGCCCCAGCACCCAGCATCTGGCCCCGCGGTCGCTCCGCTCTGCTTCTGGGCCTTCATCACCCCCCAGCTCCCTCCTGAGGACACAGCAGGGGTGTCTGGGGCCCGTGTGGACGATCCAGGGTCATCTCCGTCTCAGTCACCTGCAACAACTGCCAAATCAGGGGGCAGCTGCAGGTTCCAGGAAGCTGCACGCCTTCGGGCCTGCGTTTATCTTGCCAGGTCGGACAGAGTTCTCTGGGGCCTCTGTTCCCAAGAACCAGGGAGGCATGGACTCTGCAGGAGCGGGGGCATCGGCCGCAGAGAGGCAGGCGAGCCGGGGTCCTTGAACGGCCGTCCAGTGGGCGAGACTTGGGTGTGGAGGTCACTCGGGGTGAGAGTGGGGAGTGGGCCAACATAAACTTCAGTGGATTCCCGTATTTATTTGCAGGCAAGGCCACTTCCCATCAGCCACATCTTTTCCCGAAGGCCGGTGAGGAAGATCGATGCCGTGCATGTCTTTGAAGCGGCCAGATTAGAACGACTCTGCCTCGCCCCTGGCTCTTCAAAGTGCAGCAAGAGAGAGATTTCACAGCCTCGGGGGCAGCCACCAGCCGGGCCCCGCTGTCCATGGGCCTTTCATCCCTGTCCGCCCCGGCGGGGCTGCTGAGCAAGGTCCTCTGTGGCCAGGCGGCCCCAGGCCGGGCCCCCTCCTGGGAGGCGCGGCCTCTGGAGAACGTGTCCAAGGCTGGAGGCGAGATCGGCAGGAACAGTCGCTGGAACGCCTCACTCTCTGACCACTCTCCTCCATGGGGCAGAGACGCTGGGCCTTCGGCATCTTTAAAGCTGAGAGGAAAGGTGACCCTCGGTTACAGCATGTAAATTCCTGAGGGAGAGGGAGCCAGGCTGCTCCCTGCTCCTTCCTAGAAACATGCCAGGACCCACCAGGCCAGACAGACCGGGAGTGCAATTCAGCTACGTGCTCAGTCTCACGCCCTTGAGGTCCGTCTCTGGAGAATGACGCAAGGTGACGTGTGCCCCCTCGAAGCCCCTGCTTTCCAAGGAAAGAAGCCTGGCCACTGTTGAGCCCCACAGGGGGATCTGATGACTCCCTTGTCCCCAAAAGCACTTTTTCCAGCTTTATTGAACTATGAAAGTGAAAGTGTTATTCCTCAGCCGTGTCTGACTCTTTGCGACCCTGTGGACGGCAGCCTGCCAGGCTCCTCTGTCCATGGGATTCTCCAGGCAAGAACACTGGAGTGGGGTGTTATTCCTCAGTCGTGTCTGACTCTTTGCGACCCCATGGACGGCAGCCCACCAGGCTCCTCTGTCCATGGGATTCTCCAGGCAAGAACACTGGAGTGGGTAGCCATGCCCTCCTCCAGGGGATCTTCCAGACACAGGAATAGAGACTTGGTGTCCTGCAACACAGACAGATTTTTGCGTCTGAGCTACCAGGGAAGCCCTTTGTTGAGGTGTAAGTGACAAAGCCAGAAGGTATTTAAAGTGCACAACGTGGTGATTTGACAGATATTTATACTTGTCACAAAATGAGTCAGTCCTCCTTNTCTTCCAGACACAGGAATAGAGACTTGGTGTCCTGCAACACAGACAGATTTTTGCGTCTGAGCTACCAGGGAAGCCCTTTGTTGAGGTGTAAGTGACAAAGCCAGAAGGTATTTAAAGTGCACAACGTGGTGATTTGACAGATATTTATACTTGTCACAAAATGAGTCAGTCCTCCTTTGAAACAATAACACTTCCAGCGCTCATCTGCACTGAGCCCAGCGCTGTCACACACATCAGTGACGCCACCAGGAAGCATGTGATCAGGGTTTTCTACACACCAGTCTGCTCGTGACCTCCTGACCTCGTGTCTGGTCCAGTGCATGTCCAGCGCTGCGCGGGGCTGAGGGCACATGGGTCTGAGACGGAGGGGGCCGAGGCATCGCATGGGCAGAGCTGCAGGCATGAGGCGGCAACAGGTGCTGAGGACGAGAAGTCGGGTTGCTCACAGTCAGAGGGCTGGCTGTTCATCCCGTCCTGCCTCGCCCGTGACTCAAGATGGGGCAGAGATACAGCACAGAACAGAGCTGGCCCTCGTTAACGGCTTGCTTTCAGACCCTTAGCACCGTTTCCATGGGCTTATCATCCAGGGGCCCTGGCGTTTCCAGCTACAGTCCCCCCAGGGCCCCGGCCCTTCGCCCCGCCCCCAGCCTTTGGGTTTTCCAGGCCGTGAAGCAGCTGCAGCCCATGTGGGTGACAAG
>SJYA01012372.1:0-11855 GCA_006410615.1 Neotragus moschatus
GCAGAGATACCACTTTGCTGACAAAAGTTCATATAGCCAAAGCTGTGGTTTTTCCAGTAGTTATGTATGGATATGAGAGTTGGATCATAAAGAAGGCTGAGCGCTGAAGAATTGATGCTTCTGAACTATGGTGTTGGAGAAGACTCTTGAGAGTCCCTTGGACTGCAAGGAGATACAACCAGTCCATCCTAAAAGAGATCAGTCCTGAATATTCATTGGAAGGACTGATGCTGAAGCTGAAACTCCAATCCTTTGGCCACCTGATGTGAAGAGCCTAATGCTGGAAAAGATTAAAGGCGAAAGGAAAGGGGATGGCAGAGGAGAAGATGGTTCGATAGCATCGCTGATGAATCTGAGCAAACTCCAGGAGACAGTGGAGGACAGGAGAGCCTGGGGAGCTGCAGTCCATGGAGTCGCAAAGAGTTGGCCACAACTTAGCAAGAGAATGACAACAACAAATGATCCAGCAACCCCACTCCTGGGCACGGTCTGGGGAAAACCAAAATTCAAAACGACATGAAGCGACCTAGATGTCCACAGACAGAGGAATAAAGAAGATGCGGTGTATATATATACACACACACGATTGAATACTGGAATGAAATAATGCCATTTCTAGCAACATGGATGGATCTAGAGATCATCATACTATGTGAAGTAAATCAGATAAAGACAAATACTTACGATATTGCTTATATGTGGAAGCTAAAAAGGTGATACAAACGAACTTATTTACAAAACAGAAACAGAATGACAGACTTTGAAAACAAACTTACGATTCCCAAAGGGGAAAGTGATGGGAAGGGATGAATCAGGAATTTGGGATTAACATAAACGCAGTACTACACATATAATAATAGTCAACAGGGACTCACTGTGCAGCACAGATAATTCTACTCAATATGCTGTATAATCTATATGGAAGAACATCTTTAAAAGAATGCTCTGTGTGTGTGTGTGTGTGTGTGTGTGTGTGTGTGTATTCTCACAGCATGGCTTATACTTTCATTGAGTTAGACAAGGCTCTGGTCCATGTGGTCAGTTTGGTTAGTTTCCTGTGATCCGGTTTTCATTCTGTCTGCCCTCTGATGGAGAAAGATAAAGAGGCTTGTGGAAACTTCCTGAAGGGAGGGACTAGCTACTGTATAAGATGGCAGAGTAGAAGGACCTGCGCTCATTTCCTGTGAGTCTCTGGAGAAGGGTGGGTCGACAGTGGCCTGCTTCAGGGTCAGGGGCACTGACCACAGCAGTCCTGAGAACCACAGCGTGCTGGCATAAGCCCTTTTTTTGATGCTTTTGAAGTGTTGCACTCAATATGCCAGCAAATCTGGAAAATTCAGCAGTGGTCACAGGACTGGAAAAGGTCAGTTTTCATTCTAATCCCAAGGAGGGCAATGCCAAAGAATGTTCAAACTTCTGCACAATTGCACTCATTTTACATGCTAGCAAAGTAATGCTCAAAATTCTCCAAGCTAGACTTCAACAGTACATGAACTGAGACCTTCCACATGTTCAAGCTGGATTTAGAAAAGGCAGAGGAACCAGAGATCAAATTGCCAACATCCCCGGATCATAGAAGAAATAAGAGAATTCCAGAAGAACATATACTTCTGTTTTATTGACTATGCTAAAGCCTTTGATTGTGTGGATCACAACAAACTGGAAAATCCTTCAAGAGATGGGAATACCAGACCATCTGACCTGCCTCCTGAGATATCTGTATACAGGTCAAGAGGCAACAGTTAGAGCCAGACATGGAACAACAGACTGGTTCCAAGTTGAGAAAGGAGTATGTCAAGAGTGCATATTGTCACCCTGATTATTTAACTTCTATACAGAGTATATCATGCGAAATGCTGGGCTAGATGAAGCACAAGTTGGAATCAAGATTGCCAGGAAAAATATCAATAAACTCAGATATCAGATGACACCACCCTTATGGCAGAAAGCAAAGAGGAACTAAAGAGCCTCTTGATAAAGGTGGAAGAGGAGAGTGAAAGTTGGCTGAAAACTCAACATTCAAGAAGTAAATGAGGTTATGGCAACTGGCCCCATCACCTCATGGCAAATACATGGGGAAACAAGGGAAACCAGGACACACTTCATTTTCTTGGGCTCCAAAACCACTGCAGATGGTGGCTGCAGCCATGAAATTAAGAGACGCTTGCTTGGTCCTTGGAAGAAAAGCTATCACAAACCTATACCACATATTAAAAAGCAGAGTCATTACATTGCCAGCAAAGGTCCATATAATCAAAGCTATGGTTTTTCCAGTAGTCATGTATGGATGTGAGAGTTGGACTGTTAAGAAGGCTGAACACCAAAGAATGGATACTTTTGAACTGTGGTGTTGGAGAAGATTCTCGAGAATTCCTCGGACTGCAAGGAGATCAAACCAGTCCATCCTAAAGGAAATCGGTCCTGAATATTCATTGGAAAGACCAATCCTGAAGCTCCAATTCTTTGGCCACATGACGGGAAGAGTGTATTACTTAGAAAAGACCCCAATGCTGGGAAAGATTGAGGCAAGTGAAGAAGGGGACGACAGAGATGGTCATTCATTTGTATGATATGAAGTTTAACACTTCATGAAAACAATGGAACATAGAAATTTAGTGTAATAAAGTCAGAATAGCTATCCTCACCTGTTCTGTTTTTTAAAAGTTTAGAAGCAATAACAAACAGCAGCAAATAATCGTGGTTGAATCCTTAGTTTCACTACATGTAAAAGAAAAACAGGCGGCTCAGATGGTCAAGAATCTGCCTGCAATGCAGGGGCCCTGTGTTTTATTCTGAGGTTGGGAAGATCCCCTGCGGGAAGGAATGGTTACTCACTCCAGTATTCTTGTCTGGAGAATCCCATGGACAGAAGAGCCTGGCAGGCTACAGCCCATGGAGTCACAAAGGGTTGGACATGACTGAATAATTAGTACTCTCAAGAGAATAATAAGAAATAAAATAATACCCTTAATAAGAAAAAAAAATGCCAGAAAGGCATGCTTACAAAATAATGTGAAAACTGTAACCTCATATTTCAAAATCTGTTAAAGGAAATTAAAATATTATAGGAGATATGAAAATAAAAACATAAATCATAATTAAATATAAATAAGGGAAGGCTTGATTTTAGCTCCAATACAGAAAGATCTTAGAAGCTATCACTCCCACACAAAAACAAAATTGCTAAACAAACAAAAAATCAGTGATTACTGTTTAAATTCATCAGAGAACTCAGATCACAGGGCTGCTGATCCAAAGTGTGAAGACATTTGAACACAGAAAAGCAAGTGAATGGATAAAGAATCACCTTTTTAAGAAGTGATGTTAAAATGACTAGACATCCATATATGAAAAAAAATTAAATCTAGATACAGAACTTATATTTTTAGTTTCTTTTGTAAAAACTATATCATAGACCTAAATGTAAAGCACAATATTATAAAACTTCTATAAAATAACATAAGAGAAAATCTTTATGACCTTGGATTTGGCCATAAGTTTTTACATATAACATCAACATCAAAAGCACTTTCCTTAAAAAATTGGTAATTTTATACTTCGTTAAAACTTAAAACTTCTGCTATACTTCAAGACATTCTTAAGAGAATAAAAACACAAGCCATATAATGGATGAAACTATTTGCAAAATATCCATATGATAAAGGTCTTGCATTCAAAATATACAAATTCTTAAAATTCAATAGTAACATACAAAAAAATCCAATTGAAAAATGGGAAAAAGAATTGAACAGACATTTCAACACAGTTGTATGGATGACAAACGTGTAAAATGATGTTTGACAGCATTTACTAGTTTCAAATTAAAATACCAATGAAATACTGCTATGGTCTTCCCAGGTGGCTCAATGGTAAAGAATCCACCTGCCAAGCAGGAGATGTGAATTTGATCCCTCGGTTGGGAAGATCCCCTGGAGAAGGAAATGGCAACCCACTTCAGTATTCTTGTCTGGAGAATCCCAAGGACAGAGGAGCCTGATGGGCTACCATCCAGAGGGTTGCAGAGAGCTGGACACAACTGGGCAACTAACATACATCAAAGAGGCGAAAGTTCTGCATTCTGAAAATGCTGATAAAAGAAATCAAATAGGACACCAGCAGATGGACGGGATGATAAACCATTTTCTTGGACTGAATAATCAATAGTGTCAAAATGACTATACTGACCAAGGCAATCTAGAGAGTCAATGCTGCTGCTGCTGCTGCTGCTGCTAAGTCGCTTCAGTCGTGTCCGACTCTGTGCGACCCCATAGACGGCAGCCCACCAGGCTCCCCCATCCCTGGGATTCTCCAGGAAAATACACTGGAGTGGGTTGCCATTTCCTTCTCCAATGCATGAAAGTGAAAAGTCAAAGTGAAGGCACTCAGTCGTGTCCAACTCTTAGCAACCTCATGGACCGCAGCCTACCAGGCTCCTCTGTCCATGGGATTTTCCAGGCAAGAGTACTAGAGTAGGGTGCCATTGCCTTCTCTGATAGTCAATGCAGTACTTATCAAATTACCAGTGGCATTTTTCACAAATAATCAGAACAAATAATTTCTTAGTTTGTATGGAAAAACAAAAGAACCCAAATAGCCAAAGCAATTCTGAGAAAGAAAAAGCAGGGCTGGGGGAATTAGACTCCATGAGTTCAGGCTATACTACAAAGCCACAGTCATCAAAACTGTAACACCATCAAAAGTAAACTCAGAATGGATTAAATTCCTAAACATAAGGCTAGATATTATAAAAGTCTTATAGGAAAACATAGAACATTTTTTGACATAAATGCTGCAGTATCTTTTTAGATCCTCCTCCTAAAGAAAATAAAAATAAACAAATGGTATCTAATTAAACTTAAAAGCTTTTCCACAGCAAAGGAAACCATAAACAAAATGAAAAGACAACCCATGGAATGGGAGAAAATATCTGGAACAAAGCCACTGAGAAGGGATTTATCTCCACAATATACCAACAGCACATGCAACTCAACAAAGACACAAAACAATGTACTTGAAACATGAGCAGAAGACCTAAACAGACGTTTCTCCAAAGAAGACACAGATGGCCACCAATTACTACGGAAACGCAAATCAAAGCTACTGATCAGAATGGCCATCGTCAAAAAAAAAAAAAAACCTACAAATAATCCATTCTGGAGCAAGTGTGGGGAAAGGAAAGCCTCCGACACTGTTGGTGGGAGTATAAATTGCTGTAACCGTTATGGAGAACAGTATGGGGGTTCCTCAAAACCTAGTATTAGAACGACCATTCGATCCTGCAATCCCACTTGTAAACGCATCTGTAACATTGTTCAGAACAGAGAGCACCTCTCAAGGGCCCCTATCAAGTCTCTTTCAGACACCCAAGAACTGGGAAGTCACTGGAGACGGCAAGCCTACCCTCCAGAAAGCCACATCCTGTGGAGACACAGCCCGGATCCTGCCGTGGACCCACCCCTGCTCCTGCACGTTGCCCTTGAAGCTCCATAAAAGCCTCAAGCTCTCGCCCTGCTGCGCCAGTGCCACGCTGTGTGTCTGCCCCCGTCCGCTCCTGCAAAGTGAATAAACCTTCTTTCTCCCCTTGCTAATATCTCTGTGAATTCTTTCACAACCCATGCCAGCTCACCGAACATTTCGGTGGCCCATAGGGGGAATCGTCACTAATTCCCTTCACCTCAACCTCCAGCTCAGTCGTCCTAGTCGTCGCCCACCGGGACATCTATCAAACTCTAAGTATTATCTTGGGCGGGTCTTTCTTGGGAGAACAGCGGCCGCATGCAGGCAGCAGCAGACCCCGCTGTGGGGTCTGTCACTATCTGGGTCAGAATCTGGCCTGGGGGGACGTCCCCTGTCCACCTCCCTCTTGTCACTGCTTCAGCTCTGAGATCTCGGGATGCCTGACTCCGGAGTGAATCTTTCTAAATCTCACCATGCTCCTTCTGACCTCCAGGATTCCCAGAAAGGCCCCATCCTCAAAACTGGCTCTTCGCTCTTCTTCATAATCCAAGTCCCAATCTGGGTTTCAGCTGGGGCTGAGTCCTGGCTCGGGGATTCAAGTTCCAGTCTGAGTTACACGGTTTTCATTATGGACCACTCTCTACCCATCCCCTTGGGATGTCTCCTCAAACACTGGGAAGATCTCAGATTAGACGACCTCAAACCCAAACAAATGGTCTTTTTCTGCCACACGGCTTGGCCTCAGAGCAAGATGGGTGACCAGGAAGTCTGGCCCCAGGCTGGCTCTCTCAACTGTAACCCTGTTCTCCAGCTCAATCTTGACTATCGCTGCCTTGGTAAATCGCCTAAAATTCTTTCCTCCCAGGCCTTCTTTCAGCTCACGCAACACCCCGGGCCTCGGTCCTCTTGCTGCACTGTTGCTCCTTCCCGCAGAGCTCTCCTCCACCGGCCCCTAGGTCTCCCCCTTCCCCCATCACCCCCGGTGGATGTCCTCTTCGGCCTCCTCTTGAGTCAGCCACCCAGTTTCCTTTCTGTGAAGTGGCCAACTGCAAGGGGATCATTCGTGTTCCTGTTCCTTTTTCTATGTCTGACCTTTCCCAAAGTGAACTCAAGCTAGACAGTTTCTCAGAAGAACCTGCTTTTCCTGTCTCACCTTCCAGAGACTCCACGTCTTTTCACCAATTTAGATTCGACCTCCGAGGAAAGTAAACAGTTGTGGCCAAACATCTCATTTCCCAGCCAGCCCATGATATCCGTCACAAGCTCCACAAGTTCCGGAAGGGCCCTCAGACTCCCCGCTGCAGTCCATGGGGTTGCAGAGTCAGACACGACTGATCGACAGAAGTGAACTGAGCCTGACCCTGAAGGTCCTTAATAAACAAGATGAACGTAGACAGCAGGAAAAGGGAGAGACAACAGTCTCAAGAGCAGGAGCAGTCTTCCCAAATGATTGCCTCTGCAATCAGAGACACCCTTCAGAACAAAGCTTGGCTGAGGACTTCCCTGGTGGTCCAGTGGTTAAAAAAAAAAAAATCTGCCCACTAATGCGGGGACATGGGTTCGATCCCTGGTCTGGGAAGATCCCGCGTGCCTTGGAGTAACTAAGTCCTTGGAGTAACTAAGTCCGTGCAACGCAGCTACTGAGCCTGTGCTCTGGAGCCTGAGAGCTGCAAAGCTGCAGCTGCTGAAGCCCCAGGGCCCTAGAGGCCGCGCGCCCCAAGGGAAGCCACTGCAGTAAGAAGCCTGCACGTCACAACTAGAGAGTATACCCCGCTCCCCACAGCTAGAGAAAGCCCTCACAGCAGTGAGACCCAGCACAGCCAACAGTAAATCAGCAAAAAGACAAGCCAAGGTCCCCCAACCAACGAAAAGGCAGACAGCCACGGGGGCCCAGCACTGGCTTCTGCCGCAGCTGCAACAAGGAGGGCACTGGAGTCAAGAATGTCGTAGGAGAAGGCTACCCCCTGGACCACCCCCACTTTCTAAACTAACAGGGCGCTGGAAGTGGGACTGCCCCCCACCTCGATTAAAGGGGACAAAGCCCCCTTCTGGAACTGGGGAAGGCTCCTGAAAGGACCTCCTCCACCCCAAGGGCTTCCACAGTCTTCAGATCAACAGGTCCCAGTGCTGGACCTGGCTCTACGACATAAGACTGACATGGCCAGGCCACACATAACTCCATCCCAGCAGGTAGAAAATCAGTCTAATTGACGTTGGAGTCACTCACTCTGCTCTTCCTAAAGTTTCAGGTCCCTTGATTCCCTCACCATCATCAGAGTAGAAGGCAAACCTCAACGTGCTCTCCAAAGCTCTGACTCACCAGGCTCACTGGGAGACCAAGTCTTCTCACATTCCTTGCTCATCTCTCCCAGCTGGCCCAGCACCTCCAAGACAGGGACCTTATGACCAGACTAGGGACTCCACTAATTCTCCAGTCAGAAGCCTCCTTCCCTGGAATCTGAGAAGATTCTCTCTCTCTGATGCTTGGCCCTTCCCTCTCCCACCAGAAATACTTACACAGTTTCTCCCAATTGTGTGGGACATTAACACCCCCAGAAGACCTGTCACCTGACCCCTTTCACTTTCCCCACCACTCTCAACACCCTATAAAATGGGAAGATCTTAGAAGACGCAAACCCCTCACTAAAAAATGTGTAAACACTGGACTCCTTAGGTTCACCAGCTCCCCTCACATCACCTCTTTCTACACATTACGAAGGCAGGTGGCACCAATTGTCGAGTACAGGCCCTGTGCATAGTTAACGAGGCAGTGGTCCCTCTCCCCTTCCAGCTGCAAATCCCTATACCACCCCCAGCTCTCCTCCTAATACTCAGCTCTTTGCTGTCCTGGATCTAAAAGATACTTTCTCCACTATCCCTTTCCGATGAGATTCCCAAGACATACTTGACTTTTTACATGGATGGACCCTGACGCTCACTGCTCCCAACAACTCGCCTGGCCCTCCCTCTCCCGGTGATTTAGAGCCGGCCCCACCTCCGCGGTCAAGCCCCACCTCTGATCTCTCCACTCTAGTCACTCCTTATCCAATACGCTGATGACCTCTGCAGCCGGGACCACAGCACCTCCCTCACCAACACCACCGCCCTCCTCATTTACTTTGCTTCATGAGGACACACAGTTTCTCCTTCCAAAACACAAATAAGTCAGATTGTAGTTACAGAACTAGGATTTCTCTTGCCCCCGGTACAGGATCAACTGCTACTCAACATCCCTTGCGTGTGTGCCTGCTAAGTCACTTCAGTCATGTCTGACTCTGCGACCCATGGACTATATCCCGCAGGACTCTGCTGTCCATGGGATTCTCCAGGCAAGAATACTGGAGTGGGTTGCCACGGACTCTTCCAGTGCATCTTATACCTTGAGAAAACCATAATTCAAAAGGACACCTGTACCCCAATGTTCATTACAGTACTATTTACAATGCCAGGACGTGGAAGCAGCCTATACGTCCACTGACTGATGAATGGATAAAGAAGCTGTGGTACATACGTACCGTGGAACACTGCTCAGCCATAAAGATGAACTAACGTGTCAGTTGAACTGAGCTGGAGGAACCTAGAGCCCGTTTTACAGAGTGAAGCAAGGCAGAAAGAGAAAAATAAATATATATGAACGCATATGTATGGAATCCAAAAATACAGAGCGGATGAACCAATTCGCAGGGCAGGAGTGGAGATGAACTTGTAGAGAAGGGATCCGTGGCAATCAGCAGAGCCGGCGGAAATCAGCAGGGCCGGCGGAAATCAACACAGCATTATGAAGCGATTCTCCTCCAACTGAAAGACAACCCCAAGACCCAGACAAACGGAAGGAACTTTGGTCTCTCTCCTTCCACCTCATAGAAAAAAGGAATTTAGGCTCTTTCTGGGCCTCACTGGTTACTTTCACATCTGGATCCCCCACTGTGGGCTTACAAGAAACTTCTTCATGAGGTCCTCCAGGGACCCAAAAATGAACCCCTGGAATGGAACGCCTCTCTGCGGTCGGCCTTCACCGTACTCCAGACAGCCCTCACCTCCGCTCCGGCCCAGCCCTCCCAAATGTAGATAAGCCCTTTGTATTATACCATACACTCATGAATGACAAGGGATGGCTCTGGGGCTCTTAGGACAAAAATATGGCCCAGATTTCACCTTTCAAATTACCCAACAGGTGTCTCAAGCTTTAGACATTAAATACAGACTATATGCAGCTTGGCATCCCCAGTCTTCAAGAAAAATAAAAAGGCTCATTTGTCCCTTAAAATGGGGGTCCCCGACCTCCAGGACATGGACCAGTACTTCCTGTCGGATCAGCAGCAGCATTAAAGTGCACAATAAATGCAACGAGCTTGAATCATCCCGAAAGCCCCAACACCTCTCCCCCAATCCGTGGAAAAACTGTCTCCCGAGAAATCAGCCCTGATGCCAAGAAGGTTGGGTCCCCTGCCCTAAGACACCTAAGGGACACCGAGAGCGGGCTAGAACTCCTCTGTCCCTCTTCTGCCTAAGAGCTGCCTGCAAATTACTCGGAAGGTCCCTTATACCTCAGTCCCTTTGAAATCATGAAGGACATCCAGCAATTCGTACTCCCTTTCTACCAGGAAACCTCCTCCTCTAGGACCGTGCCAGCCTTTTACAGTCCCCTGCTAACAGGTACCCCACCTCAACCTCAGGACTTGCTCCTATCTACATTCCTACAACCTGGGGAGCAGGTTCTACTAAGGGACCTGCCTGGACATACCAAACCCCTCCCAGGCCTCGGAAGGGCCCATTACAACTCCGACAGCAATCAAGCTCTCAGCACATCCACCCTGGATCCACCTGTCTCAGTGCTCACCTACTGATCCCCTGCCGTGTCCTCAACACAGTCCTCTCCCTACACCTGTCCACTGTCATCCGACACCAGACTCTGGATCCACTGGAACCCAGAGACCACCAGAGCCGTGAGCACCACTCAAGATGACTATGCCCTGGTGGGCTTACATGTGTCTTGCTCTCTTATTCCCCCTTTCACTCTTTATTTTATAACTACAAACATAACCCTTCTTCCATCCCTGGAACAAGTTCCTAGCCCCTTGCTGGCCAGCCCCGAAGACGGCTAACCCAGAACGCCTGGTCTCTGTCTCACCTTGTACTTAACCATGCTCTTTCATACCAGCCACCCCTCCTTAAGTGCGACCCACCAACTCCATTTCCACACAATAAAACAAACTACAGCCTTCCTTCAAAAGGCTAGCAGCTGACAACATCACAACCGCTGGCTATGTGCTAACGTTGCCAAGACAGGCCTCTCAGGTCCCTAGAACCGCCTCTGGCATGCCCCACCTTGTCCTTATTCTTGGCCGCCTGGTTTGGGCCCCAAACAATCAGGGTGGTATTTCTGGCCTCAGGCTGTCTCATGGGTCCAAAAAACCTCTCTGACCCACTTCTACAAATGCCCTTCCCCATCCATGGACCCATCTTCCAGGAGGTTTCTCAGCCTCCCATCTGTGTTATGGCCAACATTAACTCCTGCACAGTCCCCTGGCCTCACCATGTTCCAGTTCAGTTCAGTTGCTCAGTCATGTCCACCTCTTTGCGACCCCATCGACTACAGCATGCCGTGCCTCCCTGCCCATCACCCACTCCTAGAGCTTACTCAAACTCATGTCCATTGAGTCAGTGGTGCCATCCAACCATCTCATCCTCTGTCGTCCCCTTCTGGCGCCACCTTCAATCTTTCCCAGTATCAGAGTCTTTTCCAGAGTCAGCTCTTTGCATCAGGTGGCCTAAGTATTGGAGTTTCAACTTCAGCATCAGTCCTTCCAATGAATATTCAGGACTGATTTCCTTTAGGATGGACTGGTTTGATCTCCTTGCAGTCCGAAGAATTCCCGAGAGTCTTCTCCAACACCACAGTTCAAAAGTATCCATTCTTCAGTGTTCAGCCTTCTTAACAGTCCAACTCTCACATCCAAACATGCCTACTGGGAAAGCCATAGCTTTGACTAAATGGACCTTTGTTGGCAAAGTAATGTCTCTGCTTTTTAATATGATCTCTAGTTTGGTCATNAGAATTCCCGAGAGTCTTCTCCAACACCACAGTTCAAAAGTATCCATTCTTCAGTGTTCAGCCTTCTTAACAGTCCAACTCTCACATCCAAACATGCCTACTGGGAAAGCCATAGCTTTGACTAAATGGACCTTTGTTGGCAAAGTAATGTCTCTGCTTTTTAATATGATCTCTAGTTTGGTCATAGCTTTACTTCCAAGGAGCAAATGTCTTTCAATTTCATGGCTGCAGTCACCATCTGCAGTGATTTGGGACCCCCCAAAAATAAAGTCTCTCACTGTTTCCATTGTTTCCCCATCTATTTGCCATGAAGTGATGAGACTGTATGCCATGATCTTAGTTT
>SJYA01012373.1:0-11831 GCA_006410615.1 Neotragus moschatus
GTCTGTTGTTCCATGTCCAGTTCTAACTGTTGCTTCCTTACCTGCATACAGATTTCTCAAGAGGCAGTTTTCAACTGTGGCCATTCCTCACTGATGTGTCATGATCGGGTGTGTACCATGTCATAACTAATATGTTAAAAACAAAAAGAAGTTAATAAATTGTTGATATTTTAAGTTGGAAATATCTCAAAGTTAATTCCAAAAATAATATTTTTCTTTTTTCTTGCTTGATTCTGAAATGCTATTTTAAGTGGAAAGGAAACAAAACTAGAACTATAACTACCACCCATAACCCAGGAAATCTGGGTCCAATGTGCATGCTAATAATCACTATGCTGTGCAGACTTGTCTCCTCTTATGATCTAGATGATACAATCTAGTGTGCACCATGACATATAGTAATAGATGCACACAACTAGAAATAAGTCTTGCAACATGTTTTAAATTCTCTCATTTTGCTTTATCTAGACTACACGTAGTTTGCTAAAGCAATGGAATGCAAATATAATGAGATGGTACATGAAGTATTCCTGTTTAGGGGTCTGTTTGTGATATGTATATATGTGGTAAGTATATATGTGGTGTATTTATGTCTGTGTGTGCAGTGTGCATGTGTGTATGTTTGGTGTATGTATGTTTTAAAGGTAGGAATCACTATACCTCTTCCAAAAATAGTAAAGACCAGTATATCTATTTCAATGGTATTCACTTTTAATCTGCAGACATTTTTAGTGAATTTTATGACTGATGTTTGAGAAAAACAAAGAAAATAGTTCTAAAGTGACAGTTCAATATTTTTCACAAAACAGAGACACAAACTAGTGGCTAAAACAAGCTGAACTATTGTGTACTCAGTTAATCAGTCGTGTCTGACTCTAGAAGCCGGGGACCCCATGGACTCTAGAACCCCAGGACTCAGAGTTCAGGGAAAAATATTGGATATTCCCAACCCAGGGATCAAATCCACATCTCTTGCATCTCCTGTGTTTCCTGCATTGACAGGCAGATTATTTAACTCTGCACCACTTGAGATGTCCAAAATAAACTGAAAGGGGATATATAAGCCAAAATCAATCATTTTCCAATTATCCAAAGGAAACATTTAAAATTCATGGCTGAGGAATATAGGGTCTACTGAAGTGTTTGCAAATTTTATTGTGTGTAAGATTCATTAAAAGAGTCTGTTATATGTATTGTGGTGTGCTGCCCAGACCTCACATTCTGGTCAGATACACTTGCAGCTTCCAGCTGCAAGGGGGATTGGCTTCTCATGACTCACAGCCGAGTCCCTCTGCTGCATTTACTGAAGCCAAAGGGAGTTGTGTGAGTCAAGATTATATACTTCAGTGCTAGCAAGTGGCAGTAAGCTAATCCAAATTCAAAAACGTCTGTCTCAGTAGCAGCTGCTTTGCCAAATGTAGTTTAGTGCTTCAGAAATTCAACATAGTCCCTATGACATTGCATGTTGCCCTTGACTTGGTCACTGCCATCTTTGCCATTCACATCAAGGAGAAGGATCAGAAGCACTTCATATTCTTATGAGATGAACAACAAATACCTTCATGGTGGTGCCCAAGCTATGTTAACTCTTCCACTCTCTGTCATAGTATAGTATTAAAGGAACCTGGGTTATTTGAATACTTCACAGGCTAATTAAATGGTACATGATGCTGATGATATCATGATAATCAGACCAGATGTACAAGGAGCCTCAAAATGATGAAGGCCTCATAAGAATCATAAAGTAAGGTAGGAAAAATAAATACTATGAAGATTTAGGATCCCACATCTGCAAAATTGTCAGAGATTCAATGGTCTGGGGAATGTTGAGACACTGACTCAAGAATAAAGGAAAAATCATTATACTTAAGAACTCCCATCACTAGGCAGGAAGCACAATCATCTGGCAGGCCTCTGTATGTTCCATAGATAACATGTGTTACACTTAGGAATATGTTTGATACTCTCTTTTCATGTCTATTTTCCAAGTGACACAGAGATACATAGTTCAGTGTCAGGTCGAGAAGGTGATACACAATTCATGGTAAATCCTATGGCACTAGAGATATCTATAGAGGGAAAAGAGGCTTTCAAAGCTTAGGGCAAGAACCAGTAGAAGAAGAATATACATCCTCCAGAGATCTGGTGCAAGGTTATGCCATTTTCAGCAATAAATTATACACCTTTCAAAAACCATAACATGAGTGAGCCCACCCCCTTCCCAGTGAACACCAGCTGTTCTCTAGGTTCTGCTCTTCTGGCCTGGATGCTGGGACTTTTCCTTGCTGGGTAGCCCCAAGGATGGACAGAAAAGAAGGATTTTCTACTTTTTCTGGCAGAAGGCTGGATGTCTGGATATCTGGATGTCTGGATGTCTGGATGTCAGACAGGTTCCAGGGAGCTGGCTGGCTGTGCAGACTTTGTTGTAACATGGCTGGGGACCTGCTACAACTTATCTCCACCCCACCCTTGCTTGCCCCACACCTGTGCTGGGGAGGTGTGGCCCAGGGAAGACAGAGTTTGCTCTCTGCTGTCTGACACACAGATGACTCTCCACCTCCCACACCCTCAGCTTCCTAGAATGTGAACCTTTGGCACGGGCATGGCTGCACACAGCTCGGGGCATGCCTAGCAAGATCAAGTCCTGAGCTTTCAGAGTGAGAGCACTGACTCCAAGACCCTAGACCACCAGAGAACTAACCCTAGGGAGTATCAAATAGTGATAACTCATGCAAAGGAAACTACTAATATAAGACCCAGCATCACCCAACCATCAGTAGCACACGGTGCAGGGCACCCCATGTAAACAACAAACAAAACAAAAATACAAACCAAATCATCAGCAGACAGGATTACCACCTCACTCAGCCTTGCCCATCAGAGGTAAAACAAATAAACAAACAAAAAACTAAGCACAAATTTCACCTTATTTGAAACTTACACAAACCATTGGGCTAATCTTAAGAGGGCAGAAACCAAAAGGAAGAAAGAATTCAACCCTGAAGACTAGGAACAGGAGACCTCAAATACAGTAAGTTTAAAAAAAATAGTAAAAAGGCAGAGAAATACTATACAAATGAAGGAACAAACTAGAAATACAGAAGTCCAAATAAATGAAAAGGAAGTAAGCAAACTCCCTGAAAAAGAATTCAGAATAATGATAGTAAAGATGATCAAAAAGCTTGAAAACAAAATGGAGAAAATGCAAGAATCAATTAACAAAAACCTAGAATAAGTAAAGAATAAACATGCAGAGACAAACAACACAATTACTGAAATTAAAAATACTCTAGAAGGAATCAATAGCAGAATATCTGAAGCAGAACAGATCAGTGAGCTGGAAGGTACAATGGTGGAAATAATTTCTGAAGAGCAGAATAAAGTAAAAAGAATGAAAAGAACTAAGAATAGTGTCAGAGACTTCTGGGACAATATCAAACACACCAACATTCAATTATAAGGGTCTCAGAAGAAAAAGAGAAAAATAAAGGGTATGAGAAAAATTTTGAAGGGATTATAGTTGAAAATTTCTCCAACATGGAAAAGGAAATCGTCAATCAAGTCCAGAAAGAGCAAAGAATCCCATAGAGGATAAACCCAAGGAGAAACACACCAAGACACACATTAATCAAACTAACAAAGACTAAACACAAAGAAAGAATATTAAAAGCAGCAAGGTAGAAGCAACAAGGAACATACAAGAGAAACCCAATATATTTGACTACTGATCTTTCAGCTGAAAAAATGCAGGCCTGAAGGGAATGGCAGGATATATTTAAAGTACTGAAAGGGAAAAATCTACAACCAAGATTACTGTACCTGGCAAGGATTTCATTCAAAATTGATAGAGAAATCAAAAGCTTTTCAGACAAGCAAGCATTAAAATAATTCAGTATCACCAAACCAGCTTTACAACAAATGTTAAAGGGACTTATATAGTTAAGAAATACAAGAGAAGGAAAAAGATCTACAAAATCAACTCCAAACAATTCAGAAAATGGCAATAAGAACATATATATCAATAATTTCTTTATATGTAAGTGGATTAAATGTTCCACCCAAAAGATGCAGATTAGCTGAATGTATACAAAACAAAACCCATATATATGCTATCTACAAGAAACACACTTCAGACCTAAAGTCACATATAGACTGAAAGTAAAAGGATAGAAAAATATATTCCATGCAAATGGGAAGCAAAAGAAAGCCGGTGTAGCAATCCTCATATCAGACAAAATAGACCTTAAAATAAAGCTTACAAGAGATAAGGAAGGACACTACATAATGATCAAGGGATCAATCCAAGAGGAAGACTTAACAATGGTAAATATCTATGCACCCAACATAGGAGCNCAGATCAGTGAGCTGGAAGGTACAATGGTGGAAATAATTTCTGAAGAGCAGAATAAAGTAAAAAGAATGAAAAGAACTAAGAATAGTGTCAGAGACTTCTGGGACAATATCAAACACACCAACATTCAATTATAAGGGTCTCAGAAGAAAAAGAGAAAAATAAAGGGTATGAGAAAAATTTTGAAGGGATTATAGTTGAAAATTTCTCCAACATGGAAAAGGAAATCGTCAATCAAGTCCAGAAAGAGCAAAGAATCCCATAGAGGATAAACCCAAGGAGAAACACACCAAGACACACATTAATCAAACTAACAAAGACTAAACACAAAGAAAGAATATTAAAAGCAGCAAGGTAGAAGCAACAAGGAACATACAAGAGAAACCCAATATATTTGACTACTGATCTTTCAGCTGAAAAAATGCAGGCCTGAAGGGAATGGCAGGATATATTTAAAGTACTGAAAGGGAAAAATCTACAACCAAGATTACTGTACCTGGCAAGGATTTCATTCAAAATTGATAGAGAAATCAAAAGCTTTTCAGACAAGCAAGCATTAAAATAATTCAGTATCACCAAACCAGCTTTACAACAAATGTTAAAGGGACTTATATAGTTAAGAAATACAAGAGAAGGAAAAAGATCTACAAAATCAACTCCAAACAATTCAGAAAATGGCAATAAGAACATATATATCAATAATTTCTTTATATGTAAGTGGATTAAATGTTCCACCCAAAAGATGCAGATTAGCTGAATGTATACAAAACAAAACCCATATATATGCTATCTACAAGAAACACACTTCAGACCTAAAGTCACATATAGACTGAAAGTAAAAGGATAGAAAAATATATTCCATGCAAATGGGAAGCAAAAGAAAGCCGGTGTAGCAATCCTCATATCAGACAAAATAGACCTTAAAATAAAGCTTACAAGAGATAAGGAAGGACACTACATAATGATCAAGGGATCAATCCAAGAGGAAGACTTAACAATGGTAAATATCTATGCACCCAACATAGGAGCAACTCAGTACAGGAGACAAATACTGAAAGACATAAAAGGAGAAATTGACAGTAACACAATAATAGTAGAAGACTTCAACACCCCACTCACACCAATGGACAGATCATCAAAACTTAGTCTTAAAACATTTAAGACTTTAAACAAATCTTAAATGATACATTATGATACATTAGATGAGATGGATCTCATGGATATCTTCAAAACATTCCATCCACATGCAGAGGAATACACCTTCTCCTCAAGGGCACATGGAACATTCTCCAGAATAGGCCACATCTTGGGTCACAAATCAAACCTCAGTAAATTTAAGAAAATTGAAATTATATCAAGCATCTTCTCCACCCACAATGCTATGAGACTATATATCAATTACAAGAAAAAAAAAACTGTAAGAAATATAGGCACATGGAGATTAAACAACATGCTTCTAAATAACCAACAGGTTACTGAAGAAATTAAAAGGGAAATAAAAAAATTTCTAGAAACAAATGACCATGAAAACACGAGAACTCAAAATCTATGGGATGCAGCAAAAGCAGCTCTAAGAGGGAAGTTTATAGCAATCAATCCTACCTCAAGAAACAAGAAAAGCATCGAATAGATAACCTAACTTTACACCTAAAACAACTGGAAAAAGAAGAACAAACAAAAAAAAATTAGTAGAAGGAAAGAAATCATAAAGAACCAAGCAGAAATAAAGGAAAAAGAAAAGAAAGAAGAAATAGTAAATATTAATAAATCTAAAAGCTACTTCTTTGAGAAGATAAAATTGACAAACCTTTAGCTAGATGTGTCAAGAAAAAAAGAAGAACCAAATCAGCAAAATCAGAAATGAAAAAGGAGAGGTTACAACAATGCAAAAATATTAAGGATTATAAGAGATACAGCAATAAAATGAATAACCTGGAATAAATGGAGAGATTCTTAGAAAAGTTTAATCTCCTAAGACTGAAACAGGAAGAAATAGAAATTATGAGCAATCCAACTGTAAGCACTGAAATTGAAGCTGTGATCAAAAAATCTCCCAGAAAACAAAAGCCCAGGACCAGATGGCTTCACAGGATAATTCTACCAAACATTTAGAGAAGAACTAATGCCTATCCTTCTAAAACTCCTTCAAAAAATTAAAGAGGAAGGAACACTTCCAAACTCATTCTACAAGGCCACCATCACCCTAATACCAAAACCAGACAAACACAACACACAAAAAAGAAAACTACAGGCCAGTGTCACTGATGAACATAGATTCAAAAATTTTCAACAAAATTTTATCAAACAGAATTCAGCAACACATCAAAAAGCTCATACATCATGATCAAGTTGGGTTTATTCCAGGGATGCAAGGAGTCTTCAACATATGTAAATCAATCAGTGTGATACACTGTATTAACAAATTGAAAGATAAAAACCATATGATAATCTCAATAGATGCAGAAAAGGCCTTTGAAAAAATTTAGCACCCATTTATGATTCAAACTCTTCAAAAAAGGGGCATAGAAGGAATCTACCTCAACATAGTAAAGGCTATATATGATAAGCCTATAGCAAACATTATTCTTAATAGTAAAAAGCTTAAAGCATTCCCCCTAAAATCAGGAACAAGACAAAGGGTGTCCAGTTTTGCCACTATCACTCAATATATTTCTAGAAGTCCTAACTACAGCAAGGAAAAGTAACAAAAGGAATCCAGATTAGAAAAGAAGTAAAGGTCTCACTGTTTGCAGATGACATGACTGTGTACAAAGAAAACCCTAAAGATAGTAATAGAAAATTACTAGAGCTAATCAGTGAATTTAGCAAAGTTGCAGGATACAAAATCAGTACACAGAAATCACTTGGATTTCTATAGACTAACAATAAAAAATCAGAAAGAGAAGTTAATGAATCCCATTCACCATTGCAACAAAAAGAATTAAATATCTAGGAATAAACTTACAAGGAGAAAAAAGAACTGTACATAAAAAATTATAAAACACTGATTAAAGAAATCAAAGGTGACATAAACAGATGGAGAGATACACCATGTTCCTGGGTAGGAAAAATCAATATTGTGAAAATTACTAAACTACCAAACACAATCTACAGATTCAGTACAATCTCTATCAAATTATCAATTACATTTTTCACAGAACTAGAGAAAAAATTTCACAATTCGTATGGAAACACAAAAGACTCTGAATAGTCAGAGTAGTCTTGAGAAAGAAGAATGGAGCTGGAGGAATCAGCCTTCCTGACTTCAGATTATACTACAAAGCTACAGTCATCAATACAGTATGGTACTGTCACAAAAACAGAAATATAGACCATTGGAATAAGTTAGAGAGCCCATAAATAAACCCATGCACCTATGGGTACTTTATTTTTGACAAAGGAGGCAAGAATATACAATGGGGCAAAGACAGCCTCTTCAATAAATGGTGCTGAGGAAACTGGACAGCTACATGCAAAAGAATGAAATTAGAACACTTCCTAATACCACACACAAAGATAAACTCAAAATGGATTAAAGACCTAAATGTAAGACCAGAAACTATAAAACTCTTAGAGGAAAACATAGGCAGAACACTCAATGACATAAATCAAAGCAAGATCCTCTATGACCCATCTCCTAGTGTAACAGAAAGAAAAACAAGAGTAAACAAGTGGGACCTGATTAAACTTAAAAGCTTTTGCACAGCAAAGGAAACTATAAGCAAGGAGGNAGAAACTATAAAACTCTTAGAGGAAAACATAGGCAGAACACTCAATGACATAAATCAAAGCAAGATCCTCTATGACCCATCTCCTAGTGTAACAGAAATAAAAACAAGAGTAAACAAGTGGGACCTGATTAAACTTAAAAGCTTTTGCACAGCAAAGGAAACTATAAGCAAGGAGGAAAGACAACCCTCAGAATGGGAGAAAATAATAACAAATGAAGCAAATGACAGAGGATTAACATCCAAAATATACAAGCAGCTCATACAACTCAACATTGGAAAAACAATCAATGCAATCAAAAATTGGGGAAAAGATCTAAACAGACATTTCTCCAAAGAAGACATACAGATGGCTAACAAACACATGAAAAGATGCTGAACATCACTCATTATTAGAGAAATGCAAATCAAAACTACAATGAGATATCACCTCACATCAGTCAGAATGGTGATCATCAAATAGTCTACAAACAATAAATGTTGGAGAGGGTGTGGAGAAAAGGAAATGCTGGGAATGTAAATTGATACAGCCACTATGGAAGATGGTATGGAGAGTCCTTAAAAAAAAACTGGGAATAAAACCACCATATGACCCAGCAATCCCACTCCTAGGCATACACCCTGAGGAAACCAAAATTGAAAGAGACACATGTACCCCACTGTTCATTGCAGCAGCACTATTTTCAATAACTAGAACATGGAAGCAACCTAGGTGTCCACTGACAGATGAATGGGTAAAGAAGTTGTGACACATATACACAATGGAATATTACTCAGCCTTAAATAGAATGCCTTTGAGNGAGACACATGTACCCCACTGTTCATTGCAGCAGCACTATTTTCAATAACTAGAACATGGAAGCAACCTAGGTGTCCACTGACAGATGAATGGGTAAAGAAGTTGTGACACATATACACAATGGAATATTACTCAGCCTTAAATAGAATGCCTTTGAGTCACTTCTAATGAGGTGGATGAACCTAGAATCTAATATAGAGTGAAGTAAGTCAGAAAGAGAAAAATAAACACTGTATTCTAATGCATATATACGGAATCTAGAAAAATGATACCGAAGAATTTATTTACAGGGCAGCAGTGGAGAAAGAGACATAGAGAATAGACTTATGGACATGGGGAGAGGGGAATAGAGGGTGAGATATATGGAAAGAGCAACATGGAAACTTACTTTATCTTATATAAAATAGATAGCCAATGGAAATTTTCTGTATGGCTCAGGAAACTCAGTCATGGGCTCTATATGTACCTAGAGGGGTGGGCTGGGGAGGAACATGGGAGGGAGGTTCAAAAGAGGGGGGGATATATGTATACCTGTGGCTCATTCATGTTGAGGTTTGACAGAAAACAACAAAATTCTGTAAAGCAATATTCCTTCAATAAAAAAATAAATAAATTTACATTTTTAAAATGTTAAAAATAAAAACCTAGTGTGTTACTAAATTTTAGTGGAAATGTAGTATCTGACCTTGAAAGTTCAAGAGGCCATGAAGCTAGAGCAATCCTTCATAAGTTGCATAGAGTCAAATGTACCAAGTCATAGGTGGAGGAAACAGCAATATAAGAGGGAATACCTTTAGAGAGCATACTGATCATGGGTAAGGCTAGAGGGTGAAATTTAGCTGCATAGGCATGTAGTCTAGGCTTCCATGTGATTGAGCGATATTTTATTTGTGCTTGTTCATTAGCTCACACCTATGACTACAGGGGGAGGGTGAAAGAGGTGCATTTATGACCAGCTGATGGAGAAGGAAAAAGACTAAGTTTGTTTCACCAATGGATCTGTCGGTATGTGTATCCAAGCTGGAGATTGATGGCTGACTCATTATAGTCCACTCGGGGGTGAAGATGTCAATGAAGGGAATCCCCTCAATGGGTAGAGTTTTAAGGATCTGAGAGTATAGCTTTGTATAGTTCAACCACTTTGTTGGAATAAAAATGGTCTATGGGCTTAGTCCATTAGCCTCTGTTCGTGGCAAACATGAAGGCTCTGCCTCCAAAATTCCCAATAGGATTGGCCGATATTGCTTTTGCAATACCAAATTCTACTTCCCTTGCTCCCTTACAAGTGCCCTACCTGAAAGCAATCTCCCAATAAATGTTCTAATGCAAAATTCTGCTTCAGAGTCTGCTTGCTGAGAAAGCTGACCTAAGACACTTCTACAACTGCAAGTTTCTGGCCAAACCTCCAAAGGTGAGATCAAGAAATCTGTAATTTTAATGAACACCAAAGGAGATGCTGGTATAATAAGGGCCTAGAACCATACATTGAGAAACACTGCATTCAGTAAGCCCAAAACATGGATGAGCTATAACCTAGTATTGCAAAGGGAAAATATCTGAAATACTGTCACCAGACTCCGTATCCTTGCATTCAACCTCCAGGAGAAAGGTTCAGTGGGGTCCTAGCCTGGTGCTTCAGCCCATCAGTCTCCCAGAAGAATGTGATATGGTTGAGCATCAGAGCAATCCTGTATTTTCTCCTGCTTCTATAACCATGTTTCTTCTGGTCCAATAACAGAGCCACCTTCTCACATGGAAGGATTTCAGGGTCAAAATTTGTACATTTTAATTTATTATAGGTCTTCCTTATATCCATTCACAAACTAGTGTGATCTGACCTTCAGGTAGGCCAACTAAACCCAAGGTACGGAAACAGAGTGATGATTAAATATTTTCATATTTCATTTTTCTAATTCACTTTTACCAAAACACTTCAGTTTTTCCAATTCCATCCTGAGCAGTAATTACTTCCATTTACCTTTCCTATTATTAGAACCAAGGTGCTAAAAAAGTCAGGGTCTACTAATCTTAATTTGGGTCTATTAATGTCACTGTCTCTTCTTAGGATTCATTAACAGAGTAGCTTTCTTTCATCCCACCTCCTTAGGACTCTCATCCTGTATCTTTTGTCAAATTAAAATTATTTCTATTCATTCTCATAAAATCTTAGTAATTCAAGCTACTTATACGTTTCTGAACAAAGGTGGAGAAAAATAAGGTTGATCTTTAGTTTCTAGTTCTAGGGTTTTTTCAGGGCTGTTTCTTTCTAACATTTTATCTATCATGACATATTTAGTTATTTAAAAACATAAACTATGGGTGGATTATTAGTGATTTCTTAAATATGTCTTCCAATCCAAGAAAAGTGAGACAAGGGTAAAGAGAAAGATTATTGAGACCACAGAACTCTTATCTAGGTAATTTTTCAAAGAGAAATTCACCCTGAACCAACAACATTCATTTCTTATAAGTCTGTTTATTCACTATTCACTGTTCCAGTCTGCTACTTTAGGCAATAACCAGGGTGATACATCTCAAGTTGATCTATTTTGCTTTTGATTTTCTCTGGTTGTATTCTTTGTAGGAACAGACTAATAGTTAAAAATGCAGACTTTGCAAACAGACAAATCAAATTCAAATCCCAATTGTGCCACCTTAGACAAATTAATTTGCTTTCTTTTTCTGTTTAAAATGGAAATACTAATATTAATGGTAAAATAGAAATACAAGTACCCACTTGATGGGGTCATGATGAGAACTAAATTAAATAATGCATATAATGTATACAGTACTGGTGATTATCATAGGGGTGTTTTAATATAGCAGCTATTATTATTTATACCCTTACAGCATTACCATCAAAAGGATGTTTTCTGTCAAAATTGCAATGAGGAATAAGTGAGAATAAAGTATAAAGAAGCTGGCATAGGATCCTTTAAATCACTTTTTTTTT
>SJYA01012374.1:0-11602 GCA_006410615.1 Neotragus moschatus
GAAAGTAAAAGAGGAGAGTGAAAAATTTGGCTTGAAGCTCAACATTCAGAAAATGAAGATCATGGCATCTGGTCCCACCACTTCATGGGAAATAGATGAGGAAACAGTGGAAATAGTTGTCAGAGTTTATTTTTGGGGGCTCCAAAATCACTGCAGTTGATGACCGAAGCCATGAAATTAAGACGCTTACTCCTTGGAAGGAAAGTTATGACCAAACCAAACAGCATATTAAAATGTAGAGACATTACTTTGCCAACAAAGGTCCATCTAGTCAAGGCTATGGTTTTTCCAGTAATCGTGTATGGAAGTGACAGTTGGACTGTGAAGAAAGCTGAGCACCGAAGAATTGATGCTTTTGAACTGTGGTGTTGGAGAAGACTCTTGAGAGTCCCTTGGACTGCAGGGAGATTCAGCCAGTCCATCCTAAAGGAAATCGGTCCTGAATATTCATTGGAAGGACTGATGCTTAAGCTGAAACTCCAATATTTTTTGCCACCTCATGAGAAGAGTTCACTCATTGGAGAAGATTCTGATGCTGGGAGGGATTTGGGGCAGGAGGAGAAGGGGACGATTGAGGATAAGATGGTTGGATGGCATCACCGACTCGATGGATATGAGTTTGAATGAACTCTGGGAGTTGGTGATGGACAGGGAGGCCTGGTGTGCTGCGATTCATGGGGTCGCAAAGAGTCAGACATGACTGAACGACTGAAATGAACTGAACTGAACTGAGCACCGAAGAACTGATGCTTTTGAACTGTGGTGTTGGAGAAGACTCTTGAGAGTCCCTAGGGCTGCAGGGAGATTCAACCAGTCCATCCTAAAGGAAATTGGTCCTGAATATTCACTGGAAGGACTGATGCTGAAGCTGAAACTCTAATACTTTGGCCACCTGATGCGAAGAACTGACTCATTTGCAAAGGCCCTGATGTTGGGAAAGATTGAAGGTGAGAGGAGAAGGGGATGACAGAGGATGAGATTGTTGAATGGCATCAGCTACTCGATGGACATGAGTTTAAGTAAGCTCTGGGAGTTGGTGATGAACAAGGAGGCCTGGTGTGCTGCAGTCCATGGGGTCACAAGAGTCAGACATGACTGACTGAACTGAACTGAACTAGGTCTCTTGATCTGCAGCTTGTACTCTTTACGGTACATTATACGCTTTACTATAAGCAGTTGAGACAAGCCTGAAGTTATTTAGGGTTGGAAAGAAGTGGGTAGGGGAAGAGAGCCCTGAGGTTTAGAGAAAGGGATGGTGGAGGAGAATAAGAGTGTCTGATTAGAAAATATACTGCTATGACTTAAAAGAAACATAAAACAAAAATAGAAACTGCTTCTGTCGCCTCATTAGGAGAGGACGTAACCTGTGGATTAACTGGCTGCTCCTGTGCTCTGTATTTCCCTTTCTTCTTTTATTGTGTTTTAATAAGAATCCATCTGGTGAGACATTTTGGACTTAGATTGATATTTAACATGTAAAAAGGGCTTTATTTCCTCCGAATAAAATTTTAGAAATAACAGAGGTATTAACGAAACTATAACCAAACAACATCTCATTTTAAAATTTGTTGGTTGACATGAAGTTTCTGGGCAATTTTCTTTTGGTCTTGAAATGTAACCTTTTGGGACATCAGTCCAGAAAAGCTCTGATGTGAAGAAATATGTTGTTTTTTTCCCTCCTGATACCAAATACCTGATGTTTTTTCCAACACCACTTCCAGATTTGCCAGACACAGCTGTGTATCCAACAATTCAATTCAATTCTGAAACTGCCTACCTGGAGCTAGCCTCAGATCCCAGGAGTTAAAGGGTTCAGTCCCACGAGACTGTTCCCACTTCAGAGGCCAATTTCAAGTCCCAGGCTACTTGCACTTCTGATTCCCTAACTCTAAATGGGGGATTTCCATGACAGTCTCCTCAAGTTTGATAATTTGCTAGAATGGCTCTCAGAACTCTGGAAAGTCTTTACTTACTACACGGGAGAGAGGCACAGGTTAGGGTATCGGGGAGTAGAGGAAGGCCAGAGAGTGGCATTTCCATGCCTTCCCAGTCACCCTTGCAGCCAACTGGGAGCTTTCTGAATTTCACTGTTCATGATTTTCTATAGCGCTCAATGTCCAGCCCCACCCTTCCCTTTCTGGAGGTTGCTGGGTGGGGCTGACACTCTAATCATTTGGTCTCTCTGGTGACCAGCCCCATCCTGAGATTATCTAGGGGCCGTGCCCTAAGTCATATGACTAGCATAAACTCTGGAATAACAAAAGATACTCCTATCACTCAGGAAATGCCAAGGGTTTTAGAAGCTCTGTACCAGGAACTGCGGGTAAAGACCAAATATATTTTTGTATTATGCCAGGTGGCTCAGTGGTGAATCCACCTGCCAATGTAGATTTGAGTTCATGTAGATTTGAGTTCGATAGACTTGAGTTCTATCCCTGGGTCGGAAGATCTCCTGGAGAAGGAAATAACAGCTCTTTCCAGTATTCTTGCTGGGAAATCCTATGGACAGAGGAGCATAGAGGGCTACAGTCCACGGGGTCACAAAAGAGTCTGGCATGACTTAGTGACTAAATAACAAATTATGCCTCAGATTCCAGTGTCTTCATATATCCCCCCTGGGCAGAGCAATGATGTTGTCTACATAGGACTCACAGTTTATCGATGAAGGATTTCCTTGACTGATTATAAAAATGATTTCATTCATGAATACCTGATGAAATATTGAGATTAGAAGATCTAGAAGACAGATGTAGCATGTAGCTTGTAGAGGAAGGTGTCAGGGTGTTTTTAAGGACTATTTTACTCTTATCCATTTTACACATTTCTTCACATATCTTTTTCTGCTAAAGAGTTTAGTGTGCTTTGCAGGTTGTAATTAAATAATTGTCAAATACTCTTAGACAGTCTTATTAACTCTATTTTGAAGATAACACTCAAACAAGAAGTACTTAAGGTCAGACACAAAATCTCTCTCCAAGTAGACAATAGATCTATGTGTATTCACCTGCTGGCTTGCATGATCCTTGAGTTTTAGAAATGGTGATGGTGGATATGTGCCAACATGACCTTCAGTCATTCATGTACAGTGTCACTGGTCCTTGGGTAAATATTTTTATTTACTATGATGGTCTGAGTAGTATTAATATTTATACTTTAAAAAATGACCCATTTCTTTCTGGGTGGTGACATCTTTTCCAGCATGACTTCAGCTGGCCTTGACAATAGTAAATAGCTATGACTCATTTCTTGATATTGGGTGCCACTGTATTTGTCTTTGGATTCTCTTCAATCTACTTTGCCTAGTCATATTCATTTTTATTACTGGTTTTAGTATCATGTCACAATCCTAGCTTAGCAAACCCAGGTACTAGATAACAGGTTTTGTGTTCATGTACTGACTGTATCATTGGGCTTTATTGACCGCACTTTCTCTTGACTTTGGGTGATTCTCAAGTTGAATGTGACCACAACTATGTGAGTCAATTCTATTGCTTTCTAGATATTTGCTTCAGATTTAAAATTCATGCTATAATGGCAATATGGCTTTTTTTTTTAAAAGGAAAATCATTTGTAAAGGTTTATCCCTCCATCTATCCATGTGATAATACATGGACAATACCATCAAATTTAGAAGAACTAAAGAGCCTCTTGGAGAAAGTGAAAGAGGAGAGTGAAAAAGTTGGCTTAAAGCTCAACATTCAGAAAACTAAGATCAGTGCATCTGGTCCCATCACTTCATGGCAAATAGATGCGAAAAAATGGAAACAGTGAGAGACTTTATTTTGGGGGGCTCCAAAAATCACTGCAGATGGGACTGCAGCCATGAAATTAAAAGACATTTGCTCCTTGGGAGAAAAGTTATGACCAACCTAGACAGCATATTAAAAAGCAGAGATGTTACTTTACCGACAAAGGTCCATCTAGTCAAAGCTATGGTTTTTCCAGTAATCACGTATGGATGTGAGAGCTGGACTATAAAGAAAGCTGAGTGCCGAAGAATTGATGCTTTTAAATTGTAGTGTTGAAAAAGACTCTTGAGAGTCCCTTGGACTGCAAGAAGATCAAACCAGTCAATCCTAAAAGAAATTAGTCCTGAATATTCTTTGGAAGGACTGATGCTGAAGCTGAAACTCCAATACTTTGGCCACCTGATGTGAAGAACTGACTCATTTGAAAAGACCCTGATGGCGGGAAAGATTGAAGGTGAGAGGAGAAGGAGATTACAGAGGATGGTTGAATGGCATCATCAAGTCGATGGACATGAGTCTGAGCAAGCTCCGGGAGTTGATAATAGACAGGGAGGCCTGGCATGCTACAGTCCACAGGGTGACAAAGAGTCGGACAGGACTGAGAGACTGAACTGAACTGAACTTTACCTCAATAGTAAGTTTGCTCCACTGGGCTGAGGCCTTGGTGCAGGATTTGGTCATCCTCGTGTTCTCAGAGCATAGTGATTTTGCACCTATCAAAGGATTCTAAAGCACTGCTTCTGGAGCCTGATTGGTCACCTGAAAAAGCTGAGCAGTGTTAAAAAAAATATATACAGGTTTGATCTCAAGCTTCAATCAGATCAATGGAATCATAATCTCAAGGGTCCTAATATCTGAGTTTTGAAGCAGCTCTTTAAGTAATAATAATGTTGCTGGGTGCCTACTGAGAAGAACCGGTTTAAAGGCTTTTGACTGCTACCTGTGTATGCATACATGTATGTGTGTGCATACATGCATATGTGTGCATACACATATGTGTGTACATGTGTGCTCAGTCATTTCAGTCATGTCTGACTGTTTTCAACCCCATGGACTGTAGCCTGCTAGACTCCTCTGTTCATGGGATTTCCCAGGCAAGAATATTAGAGTGGGTTCCCACACCCTCCTCCAGGGGATTTTCCTGACACAGGAATCAAACCCACGTCTTCTGCATCTCCTTCATTGCAGGCATATTTTATTTACTACTGAGCCACTGGGGAAGCCCATACATGTATGTATGTAAGAGGTACTAAATAGTAGCACTTTAGAATTATAATGAACCCTTTAAACTCATCTTTCATTTCATGGGGAGAATGTAGAGGTTCTGAAGTTATATGTCTAAGTATACACAGTTTGTCATTAGAATGTTGACAAAAGTAAAGCAAAACAAAAACCAAATGTCTTGATCTTCAGTCCAGGGTCGTTTTCTCTAAATTAAGCTAACTTTGAATAATTTGTATAAAGTGCTACTGTTTATAAGTTTAGTATTTTCCTCGGGAGAGATAAGTTAAATATCTTCCTCCCTTGAGCATTAGAGTAAAAGTAGAATTTGAGAAGCAATGAGTTCAGTGAACAAAGCAGCTTCGNTCAGTCCAGGGTCGTTTTCTCTAAATTAAGCTAACTTTGAATAATTTGTATAAAGTGCTACTGTTTATAAGTTTAGTATTTTCCTCGGGAGAGATAAGTTAAATATCTTCCTCCCTTGAGCATTAGAGTAAAAGTAGAATTTGAGAAGCAATGAGTTCAGTGAACAAAGCAGCTTCACCACCTTAGTTGCTAACAAACAGTAATTGATTATTCAAAATGTCACTTATGGTCCAGGGTGATCTCAGCCTAGGCTGACGTGCTGAGAGAAGTAGAGGAATAGTATGCAACTAGCAAAGCTTTTGTAGTCATATATGAAGTGAAGTGAAGTGGCTCAGTCATGTCCGACTCTTTGCAACCCCATGGACTGTAGCCCACCGGGCTCCTCCGTCCATGGGATTTTTCCAGGCAAGAATACTGGAGTGGGTTGCCATTTCCTTATGGCCTAGGATCAAATCTTGACTCAACTATGTGATTCTGGGCAATTCTAGGCTTCAGTTTCTGGGGTCTATAAAATGGGTAAAATACTTTCCTTTCATGGCTGTTATTAGGTTGTTCATAATATATAAATGGTATTTGGCATATAGGAACTAATAATAATTTTTTTCTCATTTTTGAGTGTTTATTAAATTCTAGCTACTGAACAGATCATTAAAACTCACACTAACCCTTATGAGTGTTTTGTAATTATGTCTATCTTAAAGAAGTTCAGACTTTGCTGGTGGCTCAGAGGATAAAGAATCTGCCTTCAGTGCAGGAGACCAGGGTTTGATCTTCTGTTTGGGAAGATCCCCTGGTGAAGGGAACAGCTGCCCACTCCAGTATTCTTGCTTGGAGAATTCCATGGACAGAGGCGACTGGCAGGCTACAGTCCATGGGGTCACAAAGAGTTGGACACAACTGAGCAAATTTCACTACACTAAAGGTGTTGGAGAAAACTCTTGAGAATCCCTCAGACTGCAAGGAGATCCAATCAGTCCATTCTGAAGGAGATCAGCCCTGGGATTTCTTTGGAAGGAATGATGCTAAAGCTGAAACTCCAGTACTTTNAAGATGTGTATAAGAGACAGGAATTGATGCTTTTGAACTGTGGTGTTGGAGAAGACTCTTGAGAGTCCCTTGGACTGCAAGGAGATCCAACCAGTCCATTCTGAAGGAGATCAGCCCTGGGATTTCTTTGGAAGGAATGATGCTAAAGCTGAAACTCCAGTACTTTGGCCACCTCATGCGAAGAGTTGACTCATTGGAAAAGACTCTGATGCTGGGAGGGATTGGGGGCAGGAGAAGGGGACGACAGAGGATGAGATGGCTGGATGGCATCACGGACTTGATGAACATGAGTCTGAGTGAACTCCAGGAGATGGTGATGGACAGGGAGGCCTGGCGTGCTGCAATTCATGGGGTCACAAAGAGTCAGACACGACTGAGCGACTGAACTGAACTGAATCATACTTTATGATCAAGATGGCATACAATGAATTTTACTTGTGTCACCAGTTAATTCAACCTTCTGTAAGATATAATGGAGCAAGTGAAAGTGATAGTCATTCAGTTGTGTCTGATTTTTTGTGACCCCATGGACTGTAGTCAATCAGGCTCCTCTGCCCATGGAATTCTCCAGGTAAGAATACTGGAGTGGGTTGGCATTTCCTTATCCAGAGATCTTCCCAACCCAGGGATCAAATTCAGGTCTCCTGCACTGCAGGCAGATTCTTTACCTCTTGAGCCATCAGGGAAGCCCAAGTTGGAGCAAAGGTCTACACTATAGGATGAAGCAGTGACAATTGGGTAAGAGCATCTCCCAGAAATACTTTCAATGCAGAGGGCAAAGAGCAGCAGAACAAAGAACACAATTTTATGAGATCTCTCCTGACACTCTGCATCAGCTACCACTCTCCTAGTTCTTCAATTGATGCTGTTGAGGCTGGGAAGGAAGGGGATATGCTCATACCACTAACATACCCCTTTTCCACAGGTAGTCTTAGCACCCAGGAATTTATAAATTTAACAGATCCTATATAGCATATTAAAAAGCAGAGACTATTTTGCCAACAGAAGTCCGTCTAGTCAAAGCTGCGGTTTTTCCAGTAGTCATGTATGGACGGGAGAGTTGGACTGTGAAGAAAGCTGATCACCAAAGAATTGATGCTTTTGGACTATGGTGTTGGAGAAGAGTCTTGAGATTCCCTTGGACTGCAAGATTCCAACCAGGTAATCCTAAAGGAAATCGGTCCTGAATATTCATTGGAAGGACTGATGCTGAAGCTGAAGCTCCAGTAGTTTGGCCACCAGATACAAAGAACTGACTCATTGGAAAAGCCCCTGATGCTAGGAAAGATTGAATGCAGGAGGAGAGGGGATGACAGAGGATGAGATGGTTGGATGGCATCACCAACTCAATGAACATGAGTTTGAGCAAGCTCTTGATGTTGGTGATGGACAGGGAAGCCTGGTGTGCTGCAGTCCATATGGTCACAAAGAGTCAGACAGGACTGAGCAACTGAACTAAAATGAACTGACACCAGCCAGAGTAACAAGAAAAAACAAAAGCACAAAAGATATGAGAGGAAAATGCATTTTGTCATCCAAAAGGACCAATCATTAAGCAGCAGTAAGAATTTAAAAGCCCATCTCTGAAAGGCCTCAAACAAGGGCCTCTGCAGTGTTCTGGTAGGCTGGTGAAGAGGACAAATTCAGGAACTTCAATTCATGTAGCAACTGCCCATTCATCCTGAAAATAAATCTACACTGGTCGCTATTTATCCAGCAGTTATCTTTGATTGCTAAATGAATCTGCGGTACCTTGTGTTTGTTCCCCACTTCTTTGATGCCCATTGTCAACCAGGCGTTTAATAACTGTCAACCAAGATACTGTATTTGAGAGAATATATTCAGTGAAAGATTAAATTAGTCACTGTAGCCAGACCACCAACTATGCAGGAAAATATTCCATGCTAGAAAATAACATTACTGGCATGAGGATAAAAAGAATTTCAAATGAGAGACTTAGGATTTTCCAACCCAAAATGCAAGGTATGAGTTTTTATCCTCAAGCTAGGATGTGTGTGGCTTAGCCTAGTTTCAAATGCTCCCCTGGCCCAGCCATTGTCTATCAGGCCTTGGAGGCTCATTTCTGCCCAGAAGTTTTCCCTGATTATCCCTACCACATGCATCATTCTTTCATCTCAACTCAAGTCAAAACATTCAGGCCAAAAGGAACAGAAATAACACTGAACTTACAGTCAGAACACTGGAGCTTGAATAATAATTCCCTTTCTCTCAGCCACATGACCTGGTCTTTCCTGGACCTCAGATCCCTCATCAATAGAATGTAATGTTATGTAAGTGTACGTACTATTAGAGCTTTAACATGTAAAACATGGCCTTGTAACAGTTGTCCTATTATTTCGGTATGTGCCCTTTGTTAAACTTGATTAGCCCCTTAGCAACAGTCCCCAACCTTTTTGGCAACCAGGGACTGGTCTGGTGGGAAACAATTTTTCCATGGACCTGGAAGGGGGGATAGTTTCAGGATTATTCCAGCACACTGTATATATTATGTACTTTATTTGTATTATTTTTCTATGAGTTCCACCTCAGATCATCAGGCATTAGATTCCAGAGGCCTTAGAGGACTATTAGAAGGAGTAGACTTAATATACGGAGAAGGCAATGGCACCCCACTCCAGTACTCTTGCCTGGAAAATCCCATGGACGGAGGAACCTGGTAGGCTGCAGTCCATGGGGTCGCTAAGAGTTGGACACGACTCAGTGACTTCACTTTCACTTTTCACTTTCATGCATTGGAGAAGGAAATGGCAACCCACTCCAGTGTTCTTGCCTGGAGAATCCCAGGGACGGGGGAGCCTGGTGGGCTGCCGTCTATGGGGTCGCACAGAGTCGGACACGACTGAAGCGACTTAGCAGCAGAAGCAGCAGCACACTTAATATAATGAAATACGATAGCCAACATGTTGTATATATATGTTAGCTGTTCATTCATCTCTGACTCTTTGTGATTCCGTGGACTGTTGGGCATTTCTGTTGATGGGGTTTACCAGGCAAGAATACAATTTACCAGGGAAGGTAGCCATTCCCTTCAGGGGAGATTCCTGACCCATGGATCAAACCAGGGTCTTCTGCATTGCAGGTTGGTCTTCTGCATTGCAGCCACCAGGGAAGCCCTCAAAATGTTGGATGTGTTCAAGTTCACAGAAGAAGAGGACAGATGTTAGTCATGCAGGGAAAAATGCAAATAGGAGAGTGGTGGTTGTTATGGATTAAATAAGAACAACTGTAGTGACAGGTCTGAACTCTGCCCCAGGGCAAAAACTGTCTTTAGCCATGCCATCTTCTCACTCCCAGACTGAGCTCACCCAAAAAGTTAATCACGCAAACCTGAAAAGTCAGGGAGCTAAGGGTGAACCAAGAGTGGGATAAGTCATCTTCTCTCTGTAGGTCCCATGACACTTTAAGACATATCTGTCATCAAATGTGGCTTCAGTTCAGTTCAATCACTCAGTCGTGTCCGACTCTTTGTGACCCCATGAACTGCAGCATGTCAGGCCTCCCTGTCCACCACCAACTCTTAGAGTTTACCCAAACTCACATCCATCAAGTCGGTGATGCCATCCAACCATCTCATCCTCTATTTTCCCTTTCTCTTCCTGCCCTCAATCTTTCCTAGCACCAGGGTCTTTTCTAGTGAGTCAGCTATTTACATGAGGTGGCCAAAGTATTGGAGTTTCAGCTTCAACATCAGGCCTTCCAATGAACACCCAACACTGAACTCCTCTAGGATGGACTGGTTGGATCTCTTTGCAGTCCAAGGGAACCTCAAGAGTCTTCTCCAACACCACAGTTCCAAAGCATCAAATTTTGGCACTCAGCTTTCTGTATAGTCCAACTCTCACATCTATATATGACTACTGGAAAAACCATAGCATTGACTAGATGGACTTTTGTTGGCAAAGTAATGTCTCTGCTTTTTAATATGCTATCCAGGTTGGTCATAACTTTCCTTCCAAGGAGTAAGCGTCTTTTAATTTCATGGCTGCAGTCACCATCTGCAGTGATTTTGGAGCCAATAAATAAATAAATAAATAAAGTCAGCCACTGTTTCCCCATCTATTTGCCATGAAGTGATGGGACTGGATGCCATGATCTTCGTTTTCTGAAGGGTGAGCTTTAAGCCAACTTTTTCACTCTCCTCTTTCACTTTCATTAAGAGGCTCTTTAGTTCTTCTTCACTTTCTGCCATAAGGGTGGTGTCATCTGCATATCTGAGGTTATTGATATTTCTCCCAGCAATCTTGATTCCAGCTTGTGCTTCTTCCAGCCCAGCATTTCTCATGATGTACTCTGCATATAAGTTAAATAAGCAGGATGACAATATACAGTCTTGACGTACTCCTTTCCCTATTTGGAACCAGTCTGTTGTTCCATGTTCAGTTCTATCTGTTGCTTCCTGACCTGCATACAGGTTTCTCAAGAGGCAGGTCAGGCGGTCTGTTATTCCCACCAGTTTCAGAATTTTCCACAGTTTATTGTGATCCACACAGTCAAAGGCTTTGGCATAGTCAATAAAGCAGAAATAGATGTTTTCCTGGAACTCTCTTGCTTTTTCAATAATGTGGTTTAGTGCAAACATAAATATCAAGAGCTACTCCAAAAAGCTGCAGGCTATACTCATTCAAAGAGTCACACCTTTGCTAGTAGTAAGGGGCTTTTAATGTAATTTGATTCTCTACTTGAAGGAAATATAGCATTCTCAGAAGCATGGTTGCTATACAATAGAAAAAGCAATAATATTTGCTTTTGTTATTGTTTTTTCTTTATTTTTTATTAATTCACTCTCTTTTTTCATTGATTATATTAAAAATAGCCATTGGAGGTTCAAGAGGGAGAGGACATATGTATGCCTATGGCTTATTCATGTTGATACATGGCCGAAACCAACACAATATTGTAAAGCAATTATCCTCCTATTAAAAAAAAATAAAAAATACATATGGAGAGATATTCCATGTTCCTGGGTTTAAAGAATCAATGTTGTGAAAATGCCTATACCATCAAATGCAACCTACAGATTCAGTGTGATCATTATTAAATTATCAATGGCATTTTTCACAGAACTAGAACAAAATCCCTCACAATTCATGGAAACACAAGAGACCCTGAATAGCCAAAGTAATCTTGAGACACAAGAAACACAAGCTGGAATCAAGATTGCTGGGAGAAATATCAATAACCTCAGATATGCAGATGAC
>SJYA01012376.1:0-11839 GCA_006410615.1 Neotragus moschatus
AGCAACAGTTAGAACTGGACATGGAACAACAGACTGGTTCCAAATAGTAAAAGGAGTATGTCAAGGCTACATATTGTCACCCTGCTCATTTAACGTATATGCAGAATACATCATAAATGTTGGCCTGGAAGAAGCACAAGCTGGAATCAAGATTGCCAGAAGAAATATCAACAACCTCACATATGCAGGTGACACCACCCTTGTGGCAGAAAGTAAAGAAGAATGAAAGAGCCTCTTGATGAAAGTGAAAAAGGAGAGTGAAAAAGTTGGCTTAAAGTTCAACGTTCAGAAAACTAAGATCATGGCATCTGGTCCCATCACTTCATGGCAAATAGATGGGGAAACAGTCGAAACAGTGGCTGAGTCTATTTTTCTGGGATCCAAAATCAGGTGGTGATTGCAGCCATGAAATTAAAAGATGCTTATTCCTTAGAAGGAAAATTAGGACCAACCTAGACAACATATTAAAAAATATAAATATTAGTTTGCCAACAATGGTCCATCTAGTCAAGGCTATGATTTTTCTAATGGTCATGTATGGATGTGAGAGTTGGACTATAAAGAAAGCTGAGTGCCAAAGAATTGATGCTTTTGAACTGTGTTGTTGGAGAAGACTCTTGAGAGTCCTTTGGACTGCAAGGAGATCCAACCAGTCCATCCTAAAGGAGATCAGTCCTGGGTATTCATTGGAAGGCTGATGTTGAAGCTGAAACTCCAATACTTCGGCCACCTGATGCAAAGAGCTGACTCATTTGAAAAGACCCTGATGCTGGGAAAGATTGAAGGCAGGAGGAGAAGGGAACAACAGAGGATGAGATGGTTGGATGGCATCACCAACTTGATGGACATGGGTTTGGGTGGGCTCTGGTAGTTGGTGATGGACAGGGAGGCCTGGCGTGCTGTGGCTCATAAGGTTGAAAAGAGCCGGACACGACTGAGCGACTGAACTGAACTGAACGGAACCCACTCCAGTGTCCTGCCTGGGTAAATCCATGCACAGAAGAGTCTGGTGGGCTACAGCCCATGGTGTCACAAGAGCTGGACATGACTGAGATACACTCATCTTAGTTGCATGACCTCTGTATTCGTCTGTGTTTTCCTAGTTCTATACCACTCCACAGATTGTTTTCATTATTTCTGGCCCCTTTCTTTGTCACACATCCTCAGTTGTTGGCTTCTTCGCACTTTTCCTTTTGTCTTTTATCTTCCCATATTTAAAGGTTATTCAGTGTTTATAAAGGGAGGTTGGTACACATAAAACACTCAAGAGTTATCTGTTTTCTGAATGAGTAGATGAGTTGTTATTCATGAACTTAGTGAAATAAGTTATGCTGAACAACTCTTGAAATCATTCCAAAAGCAATCTTTCAATGCTACAGAAGTCAAGTTAAACAAAAGACTCCAACAGGATAAATAAAGGGTTATATTTGTGGACAAAATTCAAGAACAGATAACAAACATCACAAGTCTAGGGTGGAGGAAAATTAAACTGATGATATGGGAATAAATGTTATTCCCATATAAATATTTAACAAATATTCATAAATATTCTTTGGTAGTCTGTTATGCGGCAGATCACACACACACACAATTCAACACCTACTACTACTGAAAATATAGGAACAACTAAAAATGAATTCATTTAAGCTATGTAGGAATATATTATTTTACTATATTAGCAAAAGGTAGAAAAAAATCAAACGTTTTTGTTTCTTGGTTTCTTTGACTTTATTTTTTCAGAAGATTGTACAAAACATTTCAAAGTGGCATTTTAAATAATAACGAAAACCAAAAAAATGGAAACCAAAATATGGAGAAACTAAAATAAGTTTCTTAGCTTATTGGCTGAAATCAAGAGAATTTGATGAAAGGCTAATGTCTCTGCATGATGAATACTCCCAACAATCCAAAAGTAAAAGAGAAATTCCCAAATCTAATAAAGGGCATCAATGAAAATATCAAACTCAATATTACTGCCTACAGGATCACAAACAAGACAGGTCCTTCTCTTCACTGTCCTAATGGAGGGCCTGGGATCAAACCAGGGAATAAAATAAGATATATTAAGTTTGAAAAGGAGAAACAAAACTATTTTAATTTACAGATCACAAGTTTATCNTGATGAAAACCAAAATAATATACTTAATTTACTTTTAAAAAATCAGGAGAATTTGGTGAAAAGCTAATGTTTCTGCATGATGAATACTCCCAGCAATCCAAAAATAAAAGAGAAATTCCCAAATCTAAAAAAAGGCATCAGTGAAAATATCAAAGTCAGTATCACTCCCTACAGGATCACAACCAAGACAGGTCCTTCTCTTCACTCTCCTAATGGAGGGCCTGGGATCAAACCAGGGAAGAAAATAAGATATATTAAGTTTGAAAAGGAGAAACAAAACTATTTTAATTTACAGATCACAAGTTTATACATGTAGAAAATACAAAGCACCTCTAAACAAGCTGTTTAAGAGCTAGAACCTATTAGTGCATCGATACAGTCACCAAACACGAAAATCAATTTTCTTTCTAGATTCTAGCAAAAGCACTAGAAAATCCAATTAAAATGCCATTTATCAAATGCTTGGGAACTAATTTAATATAAGATATTCAAGACCTCTTCTTGATTCCTCTCCAGTAACTCTACAATAGTTTTGATTGAGAGATAAAAATCACATAGGAGATGAGAAATGCCCTCACTTCTGAGGTCTGGGGTAGCTAACATACATCTTGTCCTGGTACTCAGTGGTGACCAGTCCTTGCCGCCTACAGAACTAATATCAGGAAAGACCATTTCCTAAGGCTGCTCAGTGAAATAGTGTTTTCAAAACCCTAAACAAGAGGTTGGTACCGTCTGTTTGGCTGTTGAACTAAGTCTGTTCTCATATTGACAGATATCCTAGCTCTGCTCTGGCTATTTCAGGGCATAATTAATTCCCTGTCTCCACATTTTTCTTAACCCAGTTAGTGCTAGCTCTGGATTTGATGCTGGGCATTTAGGTCAATTAAGGTAAAAAAGCTATACGAGATAAAAGATAAAATTTTTATAAGTAGCCTTGCTTCCCAGGTGGCTCAGTGGTAGAGAGTCTGCCTGCCAATGAGGTGGACTATTTTTATCTACACATCATATGTTTGTACCCATAGAAAATACCCCTGCATTGGGAAGATCCCTTAGAGAAGGGAGGGGCAACCCACTCCAGTATTCTTGCCTGGGAAATCCCATGGACGGGGGAGCCTGGCAGGCTACAGTCCATGGGGTCTGTGGGACACGACAGAGAGTAAACAACAGCAACAATGCAAGCCCTCTACAACAATCTCAACATTAACGAAAGAAATTAGAGAGGACATAAATAACGAGGCTAAGGATCCGAAGACTCCATATGTTAAGATGTCAATTGTCCTAAATGAATTCATAAATTCAACACAGTCCCAAGCATATTACCTCAATCTCTTGTGGTAGAAGATATTCTATAACTTACGTGGAAGTGCAGAGACCTAGAATAAGCCTTGAATAAGACAGAGAAAACATGACTTGCATTTGCAGATTTCAAAATGTGTATGAAGCCCCAGTAACTAAGATAGAATGGTCTGTTGGTATGAGGATGAAATAAAGAAGTCAATAAACAGAATCGAGTCAAAAAAGAGGTTATAATACACATGCCATCATTTTTTTTTTCCTCTAAAAGTGCCTATGCTGCTCCACTGGGGGAAAGTTGGTCTTTCTAGGATAATAGCTAGAATAATTGGCTATTTTTATTTTTTGGAAGTAGCAGTGTTTTGTAGCTTTCTGTGTATAAGTTCTGTACATGTTTTCTTAAATTTATGCCTAAGGATTTTAGGGTCTTGTAAACAGTATTATATTTTTAATTGAGGTATCCACATGTTTACCGATAGTATATAAAAATGCATTTTATTTTGTGTGTTTACCTTATATAACCTGAGACCTTCTGAACCCACTTAATAGTTGAAGGAGTTTTGGAGGGCATATTCTTTGGGATTTTCTCCATAGATAGAAAATAGTGATAATTTGACCTCCTTTCTGGCTTATAAGGTTGTTCATATATTTACTTGCTTTACTGTACTGGCTACAACATCCAGCACTGTGCTGAAGGGCAGTGATTAAAGTGGATATTCTCCTTTTGTTCCCTTCCTTAGGGAAAAGTATATTCTTTTACCAGGAAACATGCTAAGACTGTTGAGGAACTTCTCCATTATTCCTGTGTTTCTTAGAGATTTCACCATGGTAGACTACTGGATTTGGGCAAATGCTTTTTCTGCACATTGCTGCTGCTGAGCTAGTTCATCTTATTGTTGACTCACACCTCCTCCACTTCCCATTAGAAGTCCTCCTCATCTTCTTTGTCTTGGGCCAAGTGTGCGTGTAGCATGATGGCAAATGACAGCCGCTTCTCTTCAAGGTCCCTCAGTATTGTGAGACTGAAGGAGGTGAGACAGACAAGTCTTTGTGGGTTCCAAGTGTTCTCATAGTTCAAGTATGACTTTATATGTCACAGTTTGTCCATGTTTTTGTCCCCATCAGATTTTCCTTTACAAATGTTACCCTCATTTGAGTTTTGTTCAGTTCAGTTGCTCAGTTGTGTCTGACTCTTTTTGACCCCATGGACTGCAGTATGCCAGGCTTCCTTGTCCATCACCAACCCCTGGAGCTTACTCAAACTCATGTCCATTGAGTCAGTGATGCCGTCCAACCATCTCATCCTCTTTCGTCCCCTTCTTCTTCCACCTTCAATCTTTCCCAGTTTCAGAGTCTTTTCCAATGAGTTAGTTCTTTGCACCATGTGGCCAAAGTATTGGAATTTCAGCTTCAGCACCAGTCCTTCCAATGAATATTCAGGACTGATTTCCTTTAGGATGGACTGGTTGCATCTCCTTGCAGTCCAAGGGACTCTCAAGAGTCTTACCCAACACCACAGTTCAAAAGCATCAGTGTTACTCTAAGCTGACTTAAACTGAATTCAGGCTCAGCACCAGATATGAAGAAAACAGCTTTGTCCAGACTCGTCCACCAGCTCTAGCCATTGCCTGAGTTCTAATCCCTAGAACTAATCTCTTATTCTACATCACCCATGGTTCTGCTTTTCTGATTGTGCCCTGACACAAAGTCTAAGAGGAAATGATTAAGGTAATAGTTTTGATGGTGATTCCACACAACTAGACCCAGTTTTGTGATGAAGTAAAACTGCCAGTTTAAAATATTATGGGGCAAGTTTTCAAATTTAGACAACTTGACACGTGTNTGATTAAGGTAATAGTTTCGATGGTGATTCCACACAACTAGACTCAGGTTTGTGATGAAGTAAAACTGCCAGTTTAAAATATTATGGGGCAAGTTTTCAAATTTAAACAACTTTACACGTGTTCTTTACAGTTGATTTAAAGTCAAAAATTCAAAGTCCAAAAGTCCGTGGGTGGGATGATTTGGGAGAATGGCACTGAAACATGTATACTATCATGTAAGAAATGAATCACCAGTCTATGTTCGATACAGGATACAGGATGCTTGGGACTGGTGCACGGGGATGATCCAGAGAATTGATATGGGGTGGGAGGTGGGGGGGGGTTAAAGATTGAGAATTCATGTACACCTCAGATGGATTCGTATCAATGTATGGCAAAACCAATACAGTAATGTAAAGTAAAATATAGTTAAAATAAAAATTAAAATTTCAAAAAAAATAAAAATAAAAAAATAAAGTAAAAAATTCAAGTGGAGAATATAGTAGCAGAAAATTACTCTGGACACCTGTTTCCAAATAACGTAGAAGGTGCCTTTAACTAGAACTAAATCTTCTGATCCAGACCACAACTTAAATAACCACAGGACTATCATTTCTTGTCTGGGGTCTGCGGGTGTGCATTTAAACTGGGGTCCAGAAGAGGGGCTCTCTCTTACTAAGCTCCAGGGTTTTTGTNGCAGAAAATTACTCTGGACACCTGTTTCCAAATAACGTAGAAGGTGCCTTTAACTAGAACTAAATCTTCTGATCCAGACCACAATTTAAATAACCACAGGATGATCATTTCTTGTCTGGGGTCTGCGGGTGTGCATTTCAGCTGCGGTCCTGCAGCAGGGGGGCTCTCTCTTACTAAGCTCTGGGGTTTTTGTACAGCTTTTCCATTACTTCAAGCACTGTGAGTCATGGAGAGCACAGAAGTACTTTGCAGAGTCTTCCAGTTGTAAGGCTGAAATGGTGAGGTTGATGGATTTATCTGCTTTCTTAAAGTTTACAGAGTAGCGGTCTCTCCTTGCATTTGTCACTTCTGAACCCTGATGAATAACATAAGTCATCTGTCCGCTGGGAAGTTGCTTGTACCAGAAAAGGTAGTAAGTAAGCCAATTTGTTTCATATCGACAATTCAGGGTGACTGACTGCCCCACTTGGCTGGATATACCTGACTGGTCTTGAGTAACTTTCTGGGCCACACCAGATCCTGTGAGAAAAACAATCAGAAAACAAAGATGAAGCAATGAATAAAATAGTGTAGGAGTTATTTAGGATCCAAAGACAAAAAATTGAAATCCTAAGATGCTTGCTTTTCTCCAACCCTCATTTCCTCCCCAAGTCCCTGTGAAGCTCCACATGCCTGTGTGCAGTCCTTTCACCCTGAACACGTGCATCCATGCTTGCAAGCACCCCTACCAGAGAAGGTGAAGGCCAGGAGCACCCAGAGCAGACTGGAGAGCGGCATGAGGTGTGGATTCCCCTGCACAAATGTGCTTAGTTCTGCCTCAAGCTGAGAGTTCAGGGTCTTTGAGTGCCCGGCAGCACATATACACACTACCTGGTACCCGTGTGACTTCCCACAATAGGAAGTGGGGGTTGTCATGTTCATAGACCACGTGGTCTGTGCACACATGGGAAAAAGTCTGGCTCACCACAAGCCTTTACTCTGTCTGCTTGTCTTTCCCTGGTCATTAAGTTAGGCAGATCCTGAAAGAAGGCATGAAAAAAGCAATCAGTATTAAAATTTGAGCAGAGGAGAACTGAATGTTAGACAAGTTGACATACATTGATAATTATTTAGCAAAATAGTTTTGCCATCCTGTTTAAGATATAATTTACTATAGTCTATGAAACTTTCTGTAATCTACTAACAGGCTGTTCATTTAGCCTATTCTTTCTTTTCTCCATCCAGAATGTAATGACTCTTAAAAAACTTGCAGATTTTAGGCTTCTTGGTGAATGGAAATTTTATTCAAAATCATTAATATATCTCTTTGTATTGAGTTTTGCGACTCTATTTAGGTTTCTCAATAAATTACTTCACTATGAAATGACCAAAATAAATAAATAACTCAGTCCATCTGACTTTCAGAGTCTATTCAGTTTTAAATTTTGAATGAAATTATACAGGAATAAAATATTCTTTTGAAATTTGAAATTGAGTCTTATTTGTTAGACTTTGAGGAAGATCAGGATATTCAGTCCTGTCCCCTCCACAAGTAGAATTGCATTTATTAGACCGTGTGTCCTAGAATTGTCCTGATGTCTCATTTTCTATGTCATTGGTCCAAAGTGTTCAGTCTCACTTGTTAGTGGCTCGTTATTTTTCTCTTTGTAAAATAAAGTCAAAATAAGTATGCCAGATCTTTCTGTGACATAATGCTGTAACATTCTCCTACAAAACTTGGTATCTTCAGGTTTTAAACACTTTTTTGTTGTTGTTCACTCACTAAGTCGTGTCCAAACTTTGTGACTCCATGGACTGCAGCACCCCAGGCTACACTATACTTCAATATCTCCCAAAGTTGCTCTAATCCACGTCCATTGAGTCAATGATGCTATCTCTCCACCTCATCCTCTGCTGCTCCTTTCTCCTTTTGCCTTCAATCTTTCCCAGCATCAGAGTTTTTCCAAAGAGTTGGCTCTTCACATCAGGTGGCCAAAGTATTGGAGCTTCAGCTTCAGCATCAGTCCTTCCAGTGAATATTCACAGTTGATTCTATTAGAACTGACTGGTTTATCCTCCTTGCAGCCCAAAGGACTCTCAAGAGTCTTCTCCAGCATCACAGTTCAAAAGCATCAATTCCTCAGCATTCAGCCTTATTTATGGTCCAATTCTCACATCACACATGACAACTGGAAAAACCATAGCTTTGATTATACAGACCTTTGTCGGAAAAGTGATATGTCTGCTTTTTAATATGCCATCTTAAGCTTCCCAGGTTCCCAGGGGGCACAAGTGTCCCGCCTGCAAATGCAGGAGACACAAGAGATGTGGGTTCAATCCCTGGGTCAGGAAGAGTGCCTGGAGGAGGGCATGGCAACCCACTCCAGTATTCTCGCCAGGAAAATCTCATGGGCAGAGGAGCCTGGAGGGCTACGGTTCATAGGATGCAGAGCCAGACACGACTGAAGCAACTTAGCACCCTTGCAGGTTTGTCATATCTTTTCTTCCAAGGAGCAAGCATCTTTCAGTTTCACGGCTTCAGTCACCATCGGGATTTTGGACCACAAGAAAGTCAAATCTGTCATTGCTTCCGCTTTTTCCCCTTCTATTTCCATGAAGTGATGGGACCAGATGCCATGATCTTAGGCTTCTGAATGTTGAGTTTCAAGCCAGTTTTTTCACTCTCCTCTTTCACACTCATCAAGAGGCCGTTTAGTCCCTCTTCATTTTCTCCCATTAGAGTGGTATCGTCTGCATATCCAAGGTTTTTGATATTTCTCCCAGCAATCTTGATTCCAGCTTGTGACTCATCCAGCCCAGCATCTCGTATGTTATCCTCTGCATATATGTTAAATAAGAGGACTGACAATACAGCCTTGACATACTCCTTTCCCAACTTGGAACCAGTCAGTTGTTCCAATGTCTGGTTCTAACTATTGCTTTTAGACCTGCATACAGGTTTCTCAGGAAACAAGTAAGGTGGGCTGGTATTTTCATCTCCTTAAGAATTTTCCAGTTTGTTGTTACACACACAAAGTTTTTAGTGTAGTAAATGAAACAGAAGTAGATGCTTTCCTGGAATTCTTTTGCTTTCTCCATGATCCCATGAATGTGGGCAATTTGATCTCTGGTTCCTCTGCCTCTTTGAAATCCTGTTTGTATATCTGGAATTTCTTGGTTCATGTACTGCTGAAGGCTAGCTGAAGGATTTTAAGCATAGTCTTACTAGCATGTGAAATGAGCACTACTGCATAATAATTTGAACAATCTTTGTTCTTGCCCTTCTTGGGACTGGAATGAATACTGACCTTTTCCAGTCCTGTTCAAACACTTAGTATATGTCAATACCACAGAACTTAATGATTGAAGTTTTGTATACTATACATGATCATAAAGTATGTATCTCTCAATCTTCCACTTGGTTTCATCATTTTAATAGATGAATTCATTTAAAAGAACCAAAAGCAAACAAACAAGTAGAAAACGAAGTATAGGCACAGTTTCCAAAACAGTGTCAGTTTTTAGAATTTAAGTTCAAAAGAACTCATTAATGAGTGATGCCGGGAGGAGAGTTTATATGACACTGAACCATCTATTCTTCTCTCCCATTTGAACTCTGAGTGACAGGCAGCTGATGTCCTGGTTTCTAATTATTTATAAGGAAGCAAGGGAGACCACAAATGCCCAGAGCAGTCTGGGGAACAGCAAGATAATACATGTGTTATAAGTATCAGTGTATTATATTTATCACATGTTTTATATCCACCTTTTTATGCATAGTTGTGAATTGATCACATTTGTAAATTCTTATTACCACCACTAAAATTAAAATAAAGAACCATTCCACCACCCTAAAGAACTCGCTTTGCCAACCATCCTCACCTATGCAACCCTTGAAAACTGATGCCTTGGTTTCCAATTAGTTGTAACTAGGCAGAAGAGACCACAAAGGCCCACAACTTGATATTCTAAAACATATATGCTAATGTAATAATTAAATATACATACCAGGAAATTTATATTGCCAAAATTTTATTAAAACACAGACTGCGATCTGTTACCTCAGTTTTATATGCACTCTGGTTTTGATGCATAGCTCCGTGAAGCTTTATCACATGTATAGGCTCTTGTTATCACCATTAAAATCATGACATAGAATTGTTTCATTTCTCTAAAGAAACCCTCTTTGCACATCCTCCTGAGACCTGCAAATCTTTACAATCCAGGCCACTACTGATCTCCTTTCATCTCTGTATTTTATCCTGTTGAGAATGTTATATAAGTAGAATCACACTATGTATACAATCATAATAATCCAGTAAGTGTAATCATACACCATGTAGCCTCCGAGATTGATTGCTTTTTACTCAGCATAACATCCTGAGATCCATCTAGACTATTGCATATATCAATAATCTTTTCCTTTTAATCACTACAGACTGTCCCCAACTTAATTTAAGATAAATCAATTTAGGATTTTTGACTTTACAGTAGTGAGAAAGTGGTATGCATCCAGCAGAAACCATACTCGGAATATTGAAATTTTATCTTTTCCTGCGCTAGCAATATGCAGTATGATATTTCCTGGTGAATCTGGGCAGCAGCAGTGAGCTGAGCTCCTGGCCAGCCTCAAAATCATGAGTGTAAACAGCCAACACATTTACAGCCGTTTCATACCCATATAACCATTCTGATTTTCACTTTCAGTACAGTACTCAACACATTCATAAAATTTTCATCATTTTAGTATAAAATAGACTGTGTGAGACAATTTTTTCCCAACTGTCGGCTAATATAAGTATTGGCCGCATTTAAGGGAAACTACCACTTCCCTGATAGATGAGTTGGTAAAGAATTTGCTGCAAAGCAGGAGACCCTGATTTGATTCCTGGGTTCGGAAGTTCCTCTGGAGAAGGAATAGGCTACCCGCTCCAGTATTCTTGGGCTTCCCTTGTGGCTCAGCTGGTTAAGAATCCACCTGCAATGCAGGAGACCTGTGTTCGATCCCTGGATTGGAAAGATGCCCTGGAGAAGGGAAAGGCTACCCACTCCATTAGTGGAGAATTCCATAGACAGTCTATAGGGTCGCAAAGAGTCGGACACGACTGAGCGACTTTCACTTTCAAGGGAAGCTAGGTTAAATATATTAGATGGGTTATCATTTAAAATTTTTTAAATATAAATTTATTTCTTTTAATTGGAGGTTAATTACTTTACAATATTGTATTGGTTTTGCCATACATCAACATGAATCCGCCATGGGTATACACGTGTTCCCCATCCTGAACCCCACTCCCACCTCCCTCCTTTATTTATTTATTTTTTTTTGAAGTATAGTTTCTTTACAATGTTAGTTTCTGCAGTGCAGCAAAGAAAATCTGTTGTACATGTATACAATTATCTCCACTCTTTTTTAGATTTCCTTCCCATATTAAATGAAATTTTCACTTACTATTGTTTCAACTTNCCCACCTCCCTCCTTTATTTATTTATTTTTTTTTGAAGTATAGTTTCTTTACAATGTTAGTTTCTGCAGTGCAGCAAAGAAAATCTGTTGTACATGTATACAATTATCTCCACTCTTTTTTAGATTTCCTTCCCATATTAAATGAAATTTTCACTTACTATTGTTTCAACTTAAAATGATTTATTGCAAAATAACCCTATTGAAGTTGAGGAAGACGTATAAATAGTATTTCATTGTGTAAATGTACTACAGGATATTTATCTGTTCATTCAGTGAAGATCACTGGTTAATTTCCAGTACTAATGTACATATTTTTGTGTGAACATAAAATTTTCCTTTCTCAAACATAAATACCCAGGAGTGTGATTACTGGGTTGTTCACTAAGTGAATACTTAAGTTTATGTGAAACTCTTGGATTGTTTTCTAGAATGACTGGGCCATTCACCCACCAGCAATGCATG
>SJYA01012378.1:0-11832 GCA_006410615.1 Neotragus moschatus
GGATTGGGGGCAGGAGAAGAAGGTGACGACAGAGGATGAGATGGCTGGATGGCATCACCGACTCGATGGGCGTGAGTCTGAGTCAACTCTAGGAGTTGTTGATGGACAGGGAGGCCTGGCATGCTGCGATTCATGGGTCGCAAAGGTTCGGACATGACTGAGTGACTGAACTGAACTGAACTTTTAAGGTTCCTCTCTGTCTTTTCCTGCCTTGATAGATCACTTCTTTTTTAGCATTGAATAATATTCCTTTCAGTCCTGGGTGTTCTTTGGAAGGAATGATGCTAAAACTGAAACTCCAGTACTTTGGCCACCTTATGTGAAGAGTTGATTCATTGGAAAAGACTCTGATGCTGGGAGGGATTGGGGGCAGGACTTGATGGACGTGAGTTTGAGTTCACTCAAACTCTAGGAGTTCGTGATGGACAGGGAGGCCTGGCGTGATGCAATTCATGGGGTGGCAAAGAGTTGGACACGACTGAGCAACTGAACTGAACTGAAATGAATATTCCGTTGTCTGAATGGACCGCAGTTTCTTTATCCATTCACCTACTCAAGGGCATCTTGGCAACTTCCAGTTTTTGGTCGTTGTTAGTAATACTGCTGTGAACATCCACGTGCAGGTCTTTCTGTGGATGCAAGTTTTCCATTGCTGAGTTGGCAAGTACGAGCATGTTTAATTTTCTGAGACACTTCCAAGGTGGCTGTGGCACTTTGCGTTCCTACCAGACTGTCTCTAGTGGCCTCTCATTGCCACTGCAGTCTGCCGATTCCGAGCAACCTACGACTCGGGCTTGTTTTCATGCGCTCATTTGTCGACGGACATCTCTTTGGGGATGTGTCCCTTCAGATCTTTCGCGCAGTTTTAAATTGAGTTGTTCGTTTTCTTTCGTCAAGCGTAAGACTTCTTTGTGTATTTTGGATGCCAGTCCTGTATCTGAGACGTACTTTGGAAAGATTTTTAACTTCTACCCCAGGCTGTGGCTTGTCTTTTCATTCTCTTAACAGTGCTTTTGCAGAGCAGATATTTTCAATTTTAATCAAGTGCAGTTTATCGTTTTTTTATGGATCACATTTTTGACATGTCTAAGAAGTCCTCATGGAACCCAAGGTCACCAGATTTTCTCCCATTATCTTTTTAAAAAACGCGTGTGTGCGTTTATTTTTGACCACCCCGGGCCTTTGTCGTTGTGCGTGGGCTTTGTTTGGTTGCCGCGGATACTCTCTCGTGGCGGTGCCTGCCTTTCTCATTGTGGTGGGTTATCTTGGTGTCTCACTGTGGTTTGGGTTTAAATTTCCCTGATAATCAGCTGCTGCTACAAGCCTTTCCACGCGCTTGCTGCCCATTTCTAGATCTTCTTCAGATCAATATCTGCTGAGACCACGTGCCCACTCTTTTACTGGGTCATCTGTCTCCTCAGTTTTGAGCTGTGGGAATTCTTAGTGTGTGCCAGTCACTAGGCCCTTAACAGACGTGTAGCTGTGAACATTCTTCCCGTCCCGCTGGTTGCCTTTTCGCTTTTTCAGTCGTGTCCTTTGATGCAGGAAACGTCAAAACTTCGTTCAAATGTGATTTACTCTTTTCTTCTGTTGCTTGTGTTAGTGTCATGCCGAAGAAGCCGTTGCTAAATTCAAGGTCATGGAAGGTTACCCCCGTGTCTTCTAAGAGTGTGGCGGTCCAGTCTTCTCCACATCATTCTTTTTCCCCCTTTTTGGCTGTGCTGCTCAGCTTGTTGGATCTTAGTTCCCCAACCAGGGATTGAACCTGGGTCCTTGGCAGTGAAAGCACGGAGCCCCAGCCACTGGGCCTCCAGGGAAGCCCCTTAGCACCACCTGTTGAAGGACCATCCTTCCTTCGTTGATCTGGGCACCCTTGTCAACAGTCACTGGTCACAGACGAAGTTTGTTTCCAGGCTCTCGAGTCTACTCCATCGGTCTGTGTGCCTGTCCTCCTGCTGGTGCCACGCTGTCTTGATGACAAGAGCTTTGTAGTAAGTTTTCGAATCAGGAAGTATAATTCTCTTTTCTAACTAGACTTTGGCCACCTCATGTGAAGAGTTGACTCATTGGAAAAGACTCTGATGCTGGGAGGGATTGGGGGCAAGAGGAGAAGGGGACGACAGAGGATGAGATGGCTGGATGGCATCACCGACTCGATGGATGTGAGTCTGAGTGAACTCCGGGAGTTGGTGATAGACAGGGAGGCCTGGCATGCTGTGATTCATGGGGTCGCAAAGAGTCAGACACAACTGAGCGACTGAACTGAACTGAACTATGTTTTTAAACTATGTTTCTCTTTTCGAGGGCTGTTTTGCCTGTTTTGGGTCCCTTGAGTTTCCATATGCATGTTAAGATTAGCTTGTCAGTTTCTACAAAGAGGCCAGCTGAGATTTTGATGGAGGTTTCATTGAATCTGTATAGCAATTTGGGAAGTGTTGCCATCTCAATGTTGTTAAATCTTCTGATACATGAATGCTGTATTTGTCAGCCTGAGCTGCCAAAACAAAGTACCATAGACTCATGGCTTAAACAAAAGAAATTTGTTTTCTCACAGTTCTGGAGGCTGGAGTCCACATCACTGTGCCGGCCGGCTCAAGTTCTGGTGAGGGCTTTCCCTTCGGTTGCTAATGGCCGCCTTCTCACTGTGTTTTCCACACAGTCTTTCTTTAGGATGTGTGTGCATAGCCATGGGAGGAGGGGAAGAGAGGGAGAGAAAGAGAAAGAGAGGAGGAGACAGACAGAGAGAAGGAGGGGCAGAGAGATGGAGAGACAGAGAGATGGAGAGACAGAGACAGAGATGAAGGGGGGTGGATAGAGAGAGAGGGAGAGACAGATGGAGAGACAGAAATGGATGGAGAGATAGAGAGAGACAGAGACAGAGAGGGAGAGACAGAGAGATGGAGAGACAGAGAGAGAGGGAGAGAGGGTCTCTGCTCTCTCTTCTCATAAAGACCCTCCTCCTAGGAGTTCCCTGTCCAGTGGTTAGGATTTGGCACTTTCACTGCCGAGAACCAAGAGATATGACTAAATAAATAAATAAAAAGAGCGCTATTCGTCCAGGATGAAGGCCCACCCTTGTGACCTCACTTAACCTTAATGACCTCCTTAGAGGCTCCACCTCCAAATATGGCCAAACTGGGGGTTCGGGCTTCAGCGTAGACTTTTAGAGGCACATAAATGCAGCAAACACATGATATTTTTTATTTACTTGGATCTTTAGTTTCTTTCCGTAATGTTTTGTCATCTGCAGAACGTCAGTTCCACACTTCCTTTGTTAAATAGACTCCGAAGTATTTTATTCTTTGCAGAACGAAGGAATTGCATTCTTAATTTGATTGTTCATTACAAGTGACTAGGCAATCAAGGTTTGCATGTTGACCTTGTAGCCTGAAAAGCTGCTGGGGTCACTTATCAGTTCTAAGATCTATAATCATTAGCAGCTCTTACAAATTCATGGGTAGAATACAAGCAATCCAGTAGAAAATAGGCAGTTATCTGAAGAGCAAATTGTGGTTCTCAGTTGCGTCCAGCTCTTTGCGACCCCGAGTCCTGGAGTCCGCCAGGCGTCCCTGTCCTTCACGGTCTCCCAGAGTTGGCTCAGATTCCTGTCCACTGAATCGCTGATGCCATCTGTTTTATCCTCTGCCACCCCCAATGAAAAGTAGGTCAAATTCCTTGGTAGTCAGATAAAAGCAAATCAAAGTAAGAATGAGTTATTTTATGTCTACCAGTTGGGAAAAAATGAACAAGAATAATAACACCTATTTCTGGTGAATCTGGATCTGGAGAAGAGAGTGCCCTTAAACGCTTTTTCTGGGAATATAAATTGTTGCAGTTTCCTCTTCCTTGAAACCAACAACTAAAACAATTAGGTGGTATCAATACAGTTTGCCTTGAAATTGCTAAACATAAAAGCAAACATAAACACACACATAGATCCTTTAGATTGGCATTGGCCAAAAAATACCACCCAGTTAGAAACCAATAATAATGCCCTCAGGTTAGGTGAGCCACACCGGTTGGACGGGAGGCACTTCCCTGAGGTGTCGGTCAGTGACAAATGCATTGTTGTCCAGTCAGTAAGTCGTGTCCGACTCTGTGACCCCACGGACTGCAGTTTGCTAGGCCTCCCTGTCCTTCACTGTCTCCCGGAGTTTGTTCAAACTCATGTCCACTGAGTCGGTGATGCCGTCCCACCATCTCGTCCCTGTCACCCCCTTCTCCTCCTGCCTTCAATCTCTCCCAGCATCAGAGTCTTTTCCAGTGAGTCGGCTCTTCACACCAGGTGGCCGAAGTACCGAAGCTTCAGCTTCGCATGTAGTTGCAGAGAGTGAGCAGAATCGCATCCCATTTTGTTACAAACAATTCAGAGTGTCTCCTGCATGTGCTTAGGGTGTGTCCCTGAGGCTGGGGTAGCATGGTGGGTGGGTGGGGTCGGGGGAGAGGTGAGTCCAGTGTGGGAACTAAGCTTGTCTAGGCGTAAACACATAAAGGGCCGTGTAAAAGTCAGACCTTCAGCCACTTCCCGGGAGGGGTAGCCATGATAATACATGTTACTGGAAACAATCCAGTTGCTTACAAAGTCATGTGGGTAGTGTGATTCTAGTTGGTTTATGCAGAGGGTAGTGAGACTGCATGCAGGGGTGCCTCGTTGCTAAGCCAGGTCCAGCTGTTTGTGGCCCCACGGACTCTGGCCCTCCAGGGTCCTCAGATGCTGGGGCTTTTCAGGCAGGAGTAACCGGTTGCCATTTCCTCTTCCAGGGATCTTCCTGATCCAGGGATCGAACCCCTGGCCTCTTGCACTTCCTGCACTGGCAGGCAGACTCTTCACCACTGAGCCTCCTGGGGAGCCCGTGAGTTAAAACACAGCCGTCAACAGCGTATGATCTGAGCGCTTGTGTGTGCTTCTCTGTGACTGTCCACGGGGTGTTTTCCTGTTTCAAAGCAGGTGCGCCAACAAGTCACGTTCCCGGAGAGGCTTTCTCATCAGGGGCCGCGTCCTGTTAGGACCGAGAGAGTGGCCCCGAGGGCTCTGGATTTCACGGGTCTATGAAGTTTTACGAAACAGTCCCAGGGAACGGCTGGTCGGCAGCTTTTCTTTATGCTGTCGAGGATGTGGAAAAGCGCCCATTACTGAGACCAGTGTCGGGGATAGAAACTCAGCAGCAGGTCAGCTGTCTGCGTTGGGTTTTCTTCTTCTTTCTGACCACTCAGCATGTGGGGTCTTAGTTTCCTGATCAGGGATTGGATCCATGCCCCCCCATTTTAAATTAATTTTAAATATTTATTAAAAAGAAAAGAAAATGGGCCCATAAAGCTCAGCCTGTCCTGGTGGCTGTCTGTCCATGGTTCCAAAGTCAGCCATGGGCCTTTAGGACAGAGGATAGTGGATACACTGGGGTTTGTTTCCCACTGGCCCCCAAATACAGATTACCTCCCACCAGTCTGGCTTCCCGCTTTCGCGAGAACCCCGTCCCCTTCATTGGAGGTGTCGTCTCAGCCAGTGGACCGCCAGGGGAGCCACTGCCTTGCACCATGTCAACTTCAAGAAAAATGAGATTTTTCCTCTTTTTTTTTTTTTTTTTGTGGATGGGGAGAGTTTTTTCATAAACCAGAAACTTTCTGTCTCCTGCTGGCGTTGGGAAGCATCACTGCTCTAGTCTGAGGGGGAGGAGGGCTGCCGGCCACGTCTGTGTCCCCAAGTGCCCGCAGGTCCCCCGTGTGGCATCTGGGCTCCGCAGCGTGGTGCTCGCCCTGCCAGCCTTCCCTCCCGTTTCCACGGCGCCATCTCAGCACCCAGCGTAACCTGCAGGCTAGCCGTGCTCTTTCTGTCTGCTTCTCTCGACTGGACAGTCAAGATCTCAAGAGCAGGTCCTTTATACTGTTTGCCGCTATTTCCTGAGTCAGAACAGGGCCTGGTACCCAGCAGGTGCTGCATAAGTGCATGGAGCCAGTGAGGGCTGGCAGCCCCCGAGAACCAGAGATGTTTCTCTTCTGAGAGGCCACGAATTCTGATGTCTAGAATGCTTTCCTTTAGGAATTATTTAGAAGGTCTGGATCATTTCTTTCATCATTTATATGTTATTTTAAACCATATCTTTGAATCACCAAGATGTGAAATTAAAAGACACTTGCTCCGTGGAAGAAAAGCTATGAAAACCCTAGATAGCATATTAAAAAGCAGAGACATTACTTTGCCAACAAAGGTCCATATAGTCAAGGCTATGGTTTTTCCAGCAGTCATGTATGGATGTGAGAGCTGGACCATAAAGAAGGCTGAGCACTGAAGAATTGATTCTTTCAAACTGTGGTATTGGAGGAGACTCCTAAGAGTCCCTTGGACGGCAAGGAGTTCAAACCAGTCAATCCTAAAGGAAATCAACCTTGAATATTCATTGGAAGGACTGATGCTGAAGTTGAAGCTCATTTTGGCCACCTGATATGAGCGGCTGACTCACTGGACAAAACTCTAATTCTGGGAAAGATTGAGAGCAGGAGAAGGGGATGACAGAGGATGAGATGGTTGGACGGCATCTCTGACTCAGTGGATGTGAGTTTGAGCAAGCTCTGGGAGATGGTGAAGGACAGGGAACCCTGGCGTTCATGGGGTCACAAAGACTCAGACACGACTTAGTGGCTGAGCAACAACAAAATAAATGTGTAGTTTAAAAAGGCTCACGAGAGAAGCTCAGAGTCTCGTAAGAGGCTGGTCCCGACTGCGTCAGAGCAGGACAGAGCGCCAGCCAAGCAATAAGAGAGAAGTGTTATTAAGGCCCCGAGGGCGCAGAAGCTGAGAGAAGGCCATGCCCCTCCTGACACCAGAGCCGTCCTTTCAGGTGGCGAGGAGGCACAGCTGTCCGTGCCCTCTGCCTGGGCATGGGAAGCTTACATCACTGGGCCATCCGTGCCCTCTGCCTGGGCATGGGAAGCTTACATCACCGGGCCATCCGTGCCCTCTGCCTGGGCATGGGAAGCTTACCTCACCAGGCCACACTCGCTGTACTTGCAACACCGCCCGAGTTCTCCCTTCTGTAAGTAATAATCTGACTTGAAGCCTTATCACGTGTTTCTAGGGAATAACCAGGAATTGTCCCTTAGGACACATTCTGAGGAAACGCATCTGTCAAAAAGGGAATTTGAGTTCAACATTTGTAAGTGTCATGAAACTTTACCAGTTTTCACTCCCACTGGTGTTTCTATGGTGTTTTCGTCTACAAAGCAAGTAAAAGAGAACCACAGTGAGCCCCAGCTGGTGTTGGAGTACGTGTTTATTTAGGGGTTCTTCGGGGTCTGGAACAGACTTGGTGGACAGAGAGCAGGTACCTGAGAGCAAGGTCTGGGGAGGAGGAGAGATGGGCTGGGGGTCCTGGGCAACCCCAGGACGGGGGAGCGTTAATGACCTCCTGGGGGTCCTGAACCCACACAGCTCATATGTTACTGGTGGTGAAGGGAGGTGATGGGGAGGTGGGCAAGTCTCTGGCAGTAACAGCACTAGTTGGTCCTTGGAGCCAGTGAGGAAAGTGGGGGGTGTTTCTGGCTCAGACCCTGAAGTGGCAGCAAGAGCAGAGGTGAGAATGACAAGCTGGGGAGGGAGCACGGGGTGCCCCTCAGCGCCAGCAGGGTCCAGTGGCCGGTGGTGCCTTTCCTGCTGAACTTGCACGAGGCTCTGCGTTCTGAGGACACCAGGTGTCTCACAGGTCACAGCTGTGGGGGCTCAGATCGGAGTCACTTATGGGGGGTTCAAGGTCATAGCTTCAGATCTTGCGCTGGCAGCAAATGGGGACACAGCAGCAGGGTTTGCAGCAGCTGGACTGGGAGCAGCAGGGTTTGTAGCAGCTGGACTGGGAGCAGCAGGGTTTGCAGCAGCTGCCCTGGGAGCAGCAAACCGGGACACAACAGCTGGACTGAGAGCAGCTACAGGAGCCACACCCCCCTTTGCCACAGCTGGAGCAGGAGCAGGCTGGCACACAGCAGCACACGGGCTTGCAGCAGCAGACGGGCACACAGCAGCTGGAGCCGCAGCCCCCGCAGCTGGAGCTGCAGCCTCCGGAACAGCCAGAGTGGCCCATGGTTCTGGTGGGTTGAGGGTGGATTAGGTCAGAGGAGCAGGTGGGGAGAGACAAGGTGCTCAGTGTGGGGCCTCCAGGGCTGGGGATCTTTATATACCTGCCGGGGCAGGTGGACCATGTGCTGACTTCCTGTTAATACTTCCTGTCTGTGCTGTTCCTCCAGGGCACATGGGTGAGTGTGTGTGTGTGTGCGCGCGCACACTGCCTGTCCCTGGCCCCTCATTGGCTCTGCCCTCCATCTCCTTTCCCATGTTTCTATTTTGATCTCTTGCCAGTTTGTTTTGCAGTTATTAGTGGAAAGGACTTTCCAGAATTCATAGCTTTTCTGGAATTTTCTAGAATGCAATGTCTGCTACTCATAGGTGTGTGCTGCTCTCTTTGTGGGGCCCCAAGCAAGGCACAGACCCCCACTTCCTGCAGGTGCCTTTGTGCTCCTGCTGCCCCAAGAAGGCGTTAGTTACAGAACCGAGCTTGAGCCCGCTTGCCCAACACACAGCAAAGCCAGTCTGCTGACACAGTCTGCCGGAAAGAAGCGCAGTGTGGACTGCAGGCACCAAGCGAGGAGAACTGGCAGCTGCAGTTCAGAAGACCTGAACTCCCCCTCAACTTTCAGAAAAGGGGCTTATTTTTTTTTTTTTCAAATCATTTATTTGTTTCTAGCCAGGGCTTGCAGGAGCTTAGTTCTCCAACCAAGGATTGAACCCACGCCCTCAGGAGTGACAGCGTGGAGTCCTCACCACTGGACTGTCGGAATTTCCAGGAGGAAAGGGCTTTAAAGACAGCGTGAGGGAGAGGGTCCCAGGGTGGGCGACTGGTTCGTGCAGTTCTCAGAAAGGTAGTCGGGTGGAGTAATACGGCGATGTTTCAAGAATCTCGATCATCACCCTTATGGCTCCAGCTGTGCTTGTGGGCAGCCTGCAGTTAACTTCTTCCTCCTGCTGGGGGTTTCAGTATCTGCAAAACAGCTCCAGGATGTGGCTCATGGTATTATCTACGGCTGTTGAGGAGGAAGTTGTTTATGGCTGAACGATTATTACTGTGTCTTGCTTGACTGTTTGCCTTTGTTTCTGCTTTTTCCGCTTCTCTGATTTGCCCTTTGGAAGTCAGGGAAGACCTCGGAGGCTAGAACTTTTCTGCAAAGAAGAGGCGGGGAACCCGGGTGGGAGGTCTGACCCTGGGAGTTGTTATTGGTCATTTTGGATTTTCTACACATGTGATCACGTCATCTGTGAGCAAGGACAGTTTCATTCGTGTCTTGTATTTCCTTTCCGTGTCTAGGTGTGTTAGCCACGGCTGCCGGCATGGTGCTGGGAAGCAGTGGTGACAGGAGTGCATTTTCCCCTTGTTTCTGATCTTAGTGGGAAAGCTTTGAGCTCCTTACCGTTAGGTGTGATGTTACCTGTAGGGTTTTTGTAGGTGTTCTATTGGGGATTCCCTGGGGTTCAGCTGGTAAAGAATCTGCCTGCAATGTGGGAGACCTGGGTTCGATCCCTGGGTTGGGGAGATCCCCTGGAGAAGGAAAAGGCTACCCACTCCAGTATTCTGGCCTGGAGAATTCCATGGACTATACAGTCCGAGGGGTTGCAGGGGTTGCAAAGAGTCGGACACGACTGAGCAACTTTCCCTTTCGTTTTCACTTTATCAGTCTGGGGAAGTTTCTTTCTATTTCCAGTTTCCTGAGAGCAGATCACTGGCAGTCACCGTCAGACAGAGTGACGTTTGTACAGATCACATAAAGGCCCATTTTAGACACGTAATTTGCAAACTTTTTTCCCCCAATCTGTGTTGTCCTTCCAGCTTCATAGTGATGTTCTTCGAAGCACGAACGTTTTTCATTTTGATGAAGTCCAAATTATCCTTTTTTCCCCCGTTGCTTTGCTTTTTGTGTCATATCTAAGAATCCTTCGCCAAACCCACAGTCGTGAAGACTCACACCTATGTTTTCTTTTAAGAGTTCCACAGTCTTAGCACCTAAGTTTGGGTCTGGGGTCTAATTTTGAGATCGGTTTGTTTGTTGGTTGCTGCCTTGGGTCTCAGCTGTGGCACGGGAGCTGCGCTCCAGGTGTCCATGGCATGTGGGACCGTGGTTGCAGGGGTGGAGCCTCTGCCCCTTTCATTGCAAGGTGGATTCTTAACCCCTGGACGACCAGGGAAGTCCCTCTTGGGTCTAGTTCTAGTTAATTTTTGTGTATGGTGTGGAATAAGGCTATGGGGGTCTCCAGCTGCCCCAGCGCCATGGTTGAAAGACTCTTTCCCCCGTTAGACGGATCCCTCCCCACAAGGCAGGAATGTTTGGCTGATGGTGATCACCAGTGAGTGGTTCCGGGTGGTGGTCATCAGCCTTGCCCCTGGAACACAGCAGTGCTGTCTGCAGAGCCCCCCGACCCCCACTGCCCTTTCGGTGAAGGGCTGTGCAGTCTTTGTGTTTCCTGCCAGCGTTCTTGGCCTGGGCCTCTCTGGTACCCTGCAAAGATTTTCCTAACTCTGAGCTTACGGCAGACAAGATTGACTCTCACCAAAGGTTTCAGGCTCTGTCCCAACTCTTCTTGGTGTGGACAATGCCAGCAGTCCTGGAGAACTAAGCGTAGTTGGAGAACCAAACATAGGGGCAAGCTCTTCCCTGAGGCCTGTGGTCCTGTATCTGGCAAAATGAGGCGAGTGATTTCCCCCTGAAATCCAACGCTGGACTTGATACGATCTGTTCTTTGAAAACATTATTTTTGATTGGAGGATCGCGGCTTCACCATGCTGAGTTGGGTTCTGCCATATCGCGTGTCTCAGCCACAGTCATGCTTGCGCCCCCTCCCTCTCGGCCTTCCCTCCCACCTAACCCCACCCCGGCCCTTTCGGTCATTGCAGAGAGCTGAGCCGAGCCCCGGTGCCGTCAGCAGCTTCCCACTAGCTCCCTGTCTCACGTAAGTAGTGTGTGTATTTCAACGCTGTCCTCTCAGTTCACCCACCCTCTCCATCCCCCACCATACCCACAAGTCTTCTTTAGTCCGCACCTCTGTTCCAGCCCTGCCGGTAGGTTCACCAGCACCGTTTGTCTAGGTCCTGTGTCTATGTGTCAATAGACAGTATTTGTCTTTCTCTTTCTGACTCACTTCACTCTGTATAGCAGGCTCAAGGTTCATCCACCTCACCAGCACTGACTCAGAGCCCTTCCTATCTGCCAGTTCAGTTCAGTTCAGTTCAGTCGCTCAGTTGTGTCCAACTCTTTGCCACTCCATGAATCGCAGCACGCCAGGCCTCCCTGTCCATCACCAACTCCCGGAGTTCACTCAGTCTCACGCCCATCGAGTCAGTGATGCCATCCAGCCATCTCATCCTCTCATCTCATCCTCGTCCCCTTCTCCTGCCCCTAATCCCTCCCAGCATCAGAGTCTTTTCGAATGAGTCAACTCTTCGAATGAGGTGGCCAAGGTACTGGAGCTTCTACTTTAGCATCATTCCTTCCAAGGAAATCCCAGGGCCGATCTCCTTCAGAATGGACTAGTTGGATCTCTTNCATCTCATCCTCGTCCCCTTCTCCTGCCCCTAATCCCTCCCAGCATCAGAGTCTTTTCGAATGAGTCAACTCTTCGAATGAGGTGGCCAAGGTACTGGAGCTTCTACTTTAGCATCATTCCTTCCAAGGAAATCCCAGGGCCGATCTCCTTCAGAATGGACTAGTTGGATCTCTTTGCACTTCAAAGGACTCTCAAGAGTCTTCTCCAGCACCACAGTTCAAAAGCATTAATTCTTCGGCGCTCAGCCTTCTTCA
>SJYA01012379.1:0-11826 GCA_006410615.1 Neotragus moschatus
AATCTATTTCTCACTTCCACTGTATAATCATAAAGGATTTGATTTAGGTCATACCTGAATTGTCTAGTGACTTTCCCTGCTTTCTTCAATTTAAATCTGAATTTAGGAATAAGGAAATCATGATCTGAGCCACAGTCAGCTCCTGGTCTTTTTTTTGTTGAGTGTATAGGGCTTCTCCATCTTTGGCTGCAAAGATATAATCAATCTGATTTTGGTGTTGCTCATCTGATAATGTCTTTGTGTAGAGTCTTCTCCTGTGTTGTTGGAAGAGGGTGTTTGCTATGACCAGTGCATTTTCTTGACAAAACTCTATTAGTCTTTGCCCTGGTTCATTCCGCATTCCAAGGCCAAATTTGCCTGTTGCTCCAGGTGTTTCTTGACTCCCTACTTTTGCATTCCAATCCCCTATAATGAAAAAGACATCTTATAATGAAAAGGACATCTTTTTTGGCTGTTAGGTCTAGAAGGTCTTGTTGGTCTTCATAGAATTGTTCAACTTCAGTTTCTTCAGCATTGTTGGTTGGGGCATAGAGTTGGATTACCATGATATTGAATGCCTTGGAAACGAACAGAGATCAGTCTGTCATTTTTGAGATTGCACCCAAGTACTGCATTTCGGACTCTTTTGTTGACCATGATGGCTACTCCATTTTTTCTGAGGCTTTCCTGTCCACAGTAGTAGATATAATGGTCATCTGAGTTCAATTCACCCATTTTAGTCTATTTTAGTTCACTGATTCCTAGAATGTTGATGTTTACTCTTGCCATCTCTTGTTGGATCACCTCCAATTTGCTTTGATTCATGGACCTGATATTCCAGGTTCCTATGAAATACTGCTCTTTATAGCATTGGACCTTGCTTCTATCACTAGTCAGAGTCACAGCTGGGTTTTTGCTTTTGCTTTGGCTCCATCTCTTCATTCTTTCTGAAGTTATTTCTCCACTTATCTCCTGTAGTATATTGGGCACCTACTGACCTGGGGAGTTCCTCTTTTAGTATCCAATCATTTTGCGTTTTCATATTGTTCATGAGGTTCTCAAGGCAAGAATCCTGAAGTGGGTTGCCATTCCCTTCTCCAGCGGACCACATTCTGTCAGACCTCTCCACCATGACTCACCCATCTTGGGATGCCCCATGGGCATGGCTTAGTTTCATTGAGTTAGACAAGAGTGTGGTCCTAGTGTGATTACACAGCAAAGTGTAAACAAGTTTTTCCTTGAAATTTATTAACTTTATGAATTAATGAATAAATGAATGAATGAATCATTGCCTCCACCCAGAATGTAGCACTGCATGAGCTTGCCACATTTCCTTCCTAAACAACATGATATCAAACACTATCTATTAATCTATTTAAATACAATATCACAATTTATTAATAGCAATATGACAGAGAAAGTTAATTATTCTTCACTGTTCTCAGTTTCCCTTTTGTAAAGTGAGTATAATAATATCAAGGGCCCAAAGAGTTTGTGAGAATTGATTGAGCTAACCCATGCCAGTCCATTCTGAAAGAGATCAGCCCTGGGAGTTCTTTGGAAGCAATGATGCTAAAGCTGAAACTCCAGTAGTTTGGTCACCTCATGTGAAGAGTTGACTCATTGGAAAAGATTCTGATGCTTGGAGGCATTGGGGGCAGGAGGAGAAGGGGACGACTGAGGATGAGATGGCTGGATGGCATCACTGACTCAATGGACACGAATCTGAATCACTGACTGGATGGATATGAATCTGAGTGAACTCCGGGAGTTGGTGATGGACAGGGAGGTCTGGTATGCTGCGATTCATGGGATCTCAAAGAGTTGGACACGACTGAGCATCTGAACTAAACTGAACTGAACCCATGCAAAGTGGTGAGGCCAGTGTCTAGCACATATTAAGGGTTTAATGCCTATTACCCAAAATTAGTTATTTCCATTCATTTCTTTTTTTTCCTGAAGTTTTTAAAGAAGGGAGTGACTCATGCCATATCATCTCCCTACATAATTTCAAATGTGAGGGATGAGGTTGTGCATTCAATAAGTGCAAATGTACCTGGGTATCAATATACAAGAAGACAAAAAGTGAAGCATATTTATGAATTATACACTGCACACACTCCTTAAATTATTCATCAATATTTGTTAACTTTTTTTTTTTTTGCACATCATGAGACATATAGCATGTGGGATCGTGATTCTCCCCATCAATGTTTGTTCATTACATATTAATCTCCAGGGCACATGCTAAAGTGTGGAGATCACAGTTAATTAAGCATGAGATAAGAGCTTGCAGTCTAGTGGTAGCAACAGAAGTATTAGTAGGTGATGAAAACTGAGTGTATTGGACAAAGATAGGCCAGAGTGGTTAGACAGAGTGGAGGATGGAGGTCAAACCGAGTTCTGTTGAGGCAAGAAAGCATCCTTTGAGAATACTTCCATGTAAGCGTTTCTTAGTGTCAAGATTAACATGAACCAGAGGAGAACAATGAAAGAACTGACTGGAAAGAAACGGAAAGAAGAATTTTAAAAAGGTGAGAGAAGGAAAGAGGACAAACTGACTTCAAGTTGAGAAAGGGCAGCTTCCCTTCCCACAACTGAAAAAGTTTTTGAAAGTATCTTTGACATTAATTTCTCATTTAAACACTTTCTTATCAGCAATTACACTCTTGTGGAGGAGCTGGAAGGCTTTAAGCAAATACTGAAAATGTATTTGCTCCACTCATGACTAAGGTTGGAAGCTGGAACGAGCATAACAAAGGGTTATGAGCTTTCAGTGAATGCCTAAGGCTGGGAACGGATAACCAAGTGTTATACGCCTGGCCTTGAGGAGTTTGAAGGCTTCCTTCTGACCTGCTGTTTCTGGGAGCAAGGACTGTTGTTTCATAAGACTCCCTTTAGAGTTTTGCCAAGGCTATGTTATGTCTTGGGCGGTGGGAACTGTATTTTATGCTTGAATGCTTTGATGTTTATCGAGAAAGGTACGTTCAAGTCTGCTTTGTGCTCTTTTCCCTGAGATCATAAAACTGTGCAGCTGCATAATAAACTTTGTCAGTCCAGTAGAGGTTGTCCCTGAGTGTTCGTTTCACAGTGTGGTTCTCCAAGCCTTACAACTGGCACCCAACCTGGGGCTTGAAGCAGAAGACTGGTTTTGAACAAGTACCACACTCCTGCAGAAGTGAGGTAAGCAGGATGGGACATCAGACACGTAAGATTCCTTTTGTTCATCTCACACATCATTTTTTGAAACAATATGGGGTTAATAAGCCTGATGAACAGTTAATTAGCTGTTACCAGATGGTGGTTGAATATAATCCATGGTTCCCGGAGGAAGGAACCTTGAATTTATAAACTTAGACCAGAGTAAAAAACAATATTTTAAAAGCTTATAGACAGGGGATAAAAATCCCCCCACAATGGTGGGTAACTTGGTCTCTTTTATGGGCCGTTATGGAACAACTAGAGGGCTCAGGAGATTTAGAGGCTGAAACTGTTCAATCTCTGCATGAATATGAATTGGAACAGAAGGATCTATCAGAGGTTTCAAATCAGAAAAATGTAATTCTAGGGCAGATTACGGACAAAGAAGAGTCACAGGCTGCCTCAGTGCCAAAAGCAGCTAAACAATCAACTTTACCAGAAATCCCTGATTTGCCTTTACCTTGCTTTTTGTGAGCTCATATTAACAAGCCTCTAACCCCTGCCCCTCCTCTGGCCTTTCTGCCTGTCGCGACGCTGTCAGTTGCTGCTACTGCTCCCCCGTTTCCTAGCATTCCTCCTTGGAACATGCCTCTTTGTGCACGGGCTTTTCGGGTCCAATATAATAATCCTCAACCTGGACATAATCAGTGGTAATCACCTGACTTCAGTTTGCCCACACAATTCAAAAAGGCATGTACGTTGTATGGACCTACCTCACCCTACTGTATGGAATTTCTTAGGGGTTGGGCAGATCAGTGGCTTCATGCAGATTTTTTTACAGTTGCTAAAATGGTATGACTCCACAACAGCTATTACAGTGGCAAATATGGGTCACGGATGAAGCCAAATTAATCTTGCAAGAACAGCAAAGCAGGGGAAACCCTGCTGGACTAAATTTTGAAATTCTTACTGGCACCAGAGCTATAGCTGAAACTGCTGTGCAATTACAATTTGTGAAGCCACCCATGTTGTACTGGATTAAGGAAGTAGCTATCAGAGCACAGGCTAAAATCAACAATTCTACCTCTGATGGAGTCCTTGTAAAAATATTACAGGGACCAACTGAAGAATATGCTCAGCTTATTGGTAAATTGAAGGAGTCTTAAGGATGCATCTTTGCGAGAAATCATTTTGAAACAATTAGCCTTTGATAATGCTAATGAAGATTGCTAGGCGATTATCAGACCCATTAGGGAGCAAGGAGGAGTTATGGAATACTTGAAAGCCTGCAGGAATGGGGAGATGATTCAACATGAAGCTAAAATAGCCGCTTTAGAAACCTTAAATGTTTCCCAAAAGTCCAAAGCTAAATGTTTCAATTGTGGCAAGCCAGGACACCTGTGGAAGCAATGTTGCTTGCCACAGCAAACAGGTTTTTCTCCTGACAAAGGAGGAGCTATTAAAACTAAGCCCCCTGGGCTCTACCCAAGGTGCAAAAAGGGGAACCATTGGATGAATGAATGCTGTTCTAAATTCGATAAAAAAAGGGCAATGCCCTACCCATCCAGACACCTCGTTTGGGAAACTAGGACAGGGGCTCTCCTCTAGCCCTGTTAAACAAGGAGGACAATCAAATATTACTGAATTAACAGTGGCTACCAGACATACCACATGTGTAGACATCCCTGCTCCCCGAGATATGGAATTATTAATGGTAAATAATCCTATGAAAATCTTAAATGGATATTTTGGCCCTATACCAAAAAATACTGTAGGCCTCCTGTTAGGACGAAGCAGCAGCACCATGTGTGGGATAACTGTATATACTGGGATCATTGATGAAGATTACATGGGTGAAATTGCAGTAATGTTACATGTGACTTACAACTTGTATTTACAAAAGGGTCACAGATTTGCTCAGCTATTGTTATTACTCTATGTGCCCCCACTTAATAGAAAGGAAGATACCAGAAGAGGTGGCTCTGGGAGTCCTAATGTTACTGCAGCCCTTTCAACTGTTATAAAAGAAATTAATAGGCCCATGTTAAAATTAAAAATCAGAAGAAGAACATTTGAAGGAATGTTAGACACTGGGGCGAATGTCTCCATCATAAGAACAGAACGGCCTTCAGACTGGCCTGCGGTTTTAGCCTCACAACAGTTGGTGGGAGTAAAACCTGCAGATGCAGCCCAAACTTATGTTAGTTCAAGACTTGAAAGCCTGAAGACTTACAAGACTTGCTGTGGTTCCTAAGGACTGGGCTATTATGATTATTGACTTAAAAGATTGTTTTTTTCACTATACCTTTACATCCAGATGACAGGCAACACTTTGCCTTCTCAGTATGTTCTATTAATAATCTTCCATTCAATGGTATCAATGGAATGTCCTACCCCAAGATATGTTGAACTCCCTCACAGTTTGTCAATTCGTTGTTGATAAGATTTTGCAACCCATCAGACAGCAATTTCCTGAGGCACATCTCATTCATTACATGGATGACATTTTATTGGCTTCTCCCTCAGAATCTCAATTGAGTTCATTAGGTAATAACTTCATAACTAATTTAACTAGTCATGGACTGCTAATAGCAGAAAAGTTGCAACACCACTCCCCTTTTAAATATCTTGGAAACTTTATGGACTGCTCCACTGTAAAGCCACAAAAACTTTCTATCAGATGGGGTAATTTACAAACACTTAATGATTTCCAGAAACTTCTTCAGGATATTAATTGGCTACGACCTACTTTGGAGATTCACACATATGCTTTACAAAATTTATTCAAATTATTAGAAGGTTCCTCTTATTTGGATAGTCCCTTACAACTTACCCCTGAGGCTGAGAAAGAATTACAATTGGTAGAACAGAGAATTCAACAAACATTTGTTTACCGTATTAATTACAATTCCCCTTTTCAGATAGCCCTTGCCGATTATTCAGGGGAATTATAGGCCAACCTACCTAAAGGAAAATTATGGAATTTCTTATAAAGTACTTCCTTTATCATTAACAATATTGTTTCTGAACACCCTCTCATGAATGCACTTAACTATTTCATAGATGGAAATAAATAAGGCTGGATGGGCAGCCATAATAGGTCTCAACCTTCAAAAGAAAATTAAAAGTCCTTATCAATCCATTAGAAAAAAAGAATTATTTGCATTATATTGTTTACTTAGTCTAATAAAAACCCCATTGAATGATGTAACTGATTCTCGCTACGTGGCACATCTTTTCTCATCCTTTGTAATGGCTCATTTTATATCCAATGAAAGTGATCTTATTATACATTTGTTCTTATTGATTCAGCAATAAATAAGAGCTAGACTCCATCCCTTCTTCATTACTCACATTTGTGCTCATTCCCATTTACCAGGGCCCCTCAGTTTAGGCAATGATTTGGCTGATCACCTCATTGCCCCTATATTTTCTTCCCCGGAACAGGAATATCAGCTCTTCCATACTAACGCTAATAGACTACATGTTCAATATAAGATACTGTCACAAACGGCTAGAAAAATTGTTCAGGACTGTGCCACATGTGCCCCCTTTCATTTGACTACTAGTCCCCAGGGGACTAATCCTAAAGGCTTACAAGCAAATGAATTATGGCAAGCTGATTTTACACATTACAAACTGCCCTCTTTTAAATTGTTATTTGTAGTCATAGATACCTTTTCCGGCTTCATTTGGGCAGTTGCTTCCACCGCCAAGACTACTAAAGCTGCCGTCACAGCTCTTCTGCAATGTTTTTCAGTGATGGGGATCCCTGCCTCCATCAAAATGGACAATGGTCCTGCTTTTACAGCCAATGCTTTTTGTAATTTCATGCATCAATGGGGTATTTGCCATCTTACTGGCATCCCATACAACCCTCAGGGCCAAGCCATCATTGAACGGGTCCACTGTACACTGAAGCTCGTTCTTAATAAACAAAACAGGGAGAATAGGCTAAGGGGTCCCTATAGACCTAAAGCTATTTTGCCTATAGTACTTCTAACAATCAATTATTTTAGTTTGCCTCTACACAATCAGGAAACATAAGTAGAATATTTTTTCTGATCCACTCTCGGGTATGCCTGAACAAACTGCTGTTTGGGTTAAATATCTTGATCAATGGCAGCCAGGAACACTTAAGTTCCTAGGCAAGTGATATTGTCTTGTCATTTTAGATGATGGAACCTAACAGTAGGTCCCACTCAGAAGAATCAGAAGGCAGGCAGGTCTTACTCCACACCCCCCGACTAGTAACAGCACTGAAACGGAATTTGCAACAGATGACATTGAAAGATGGCAAGAAAATGAAATGTCCCCAATGCAGTGTGCCTTTTCTGACATGAGCACAGATGAGAAATCTGTCAAGATGAGCTAAGGATACTCTGTTGATGACCAACAGTGAAGTAACACCAGAAAAACTTTTGCTGGCTATGATGATAGTTTTAACCTGTGCTTCTGGGGTAAGTGGTAATTACACCTATTGGGCTTATATCCCCAACCCACCTCTTTTGCAAGTGGTGGATTGGACAGAATCATCTCCTGTGATTTTCACAAATGATAGCTTACATTTTCCTGACCCCTGGTCGGATCTAGGACGACGAATAAAAGAAGAAGAAGGAAAGACAGTTAACTCAACACTTATGTATCCAGTGCTCCCCATCTGTTTCGGTGCCCTCCCTTTGTGTCTCTGTCTACATCCACAATGGTGGGCTTACTCTTTCTCAGATGGCTCTTTCTATCTTGGAATGTTCACTACCATGACCTTTGTTCTTAACTGGACAGAGACTACCTACCATGGACAAACAGCCAACTTCACTCACTATTTATTTAGGCCTTCTGAGCCTCCTTGTGACAACGTATCTTGGGAGAAAAAATAATCTGTGCCGGGAATGGACTGGTCTACCTGTAGAGGGAGGTTTAGAAAAGTCTCTGTTCATGCCAACATGACTTTTGTAGATTGGAGGCCTCATGGACCCTTTGTGAATTGCTCAGAATCACAAGAAAATAATAACACATGCCAATGGTATAATGTTTCAGCACCACATTTTAAGAGAACACAAACAAGACTCTGGCATAAATGCAATGAACTTTTGAATTGGTACAACGGAGGTCTTTCACCTCCCAGGCCTTGGATAATTAGTCCTGTCCTAGGGCCTGAACATTGGCATCTTTGGAAAATTCCTGCTTGCTTGTCCTGGTTTAGCATCTNGAGAACACAAACAAGACTCTGGCATAAATGCAATGAACTTTTGAATTGGTACAACGGAGGTCTTTCACCTCCCAGGCCTTGGATAATTAGTCCTGTCCTAGGGCCTGAACATTGGCATCTTTGGAAAATTCCTGCTTGCTTGTCCTGGTTTAGCATCTTGTATGCTTATGCACATATTTCCATTCCACAGAATTATACTATTGAGTATAATTATACCAGTTATGTTCGAGCTTGTGTAAATGCACCATATCCTTTTGCTATTGGACAATTTAGGAGTAATGGCTCAATTTTGTCCTCCACTGAGTGTCGTTTACAGTGTGCCAATTAATGCTATTAAAGACAGTGTTTTTTTAGTCTGTCAAAGGACTGACTTGTGGGTTTCAGTTAAGATTTCTGAACCCTGGTCAGATTCCATGTTGTCGTCTTTTGTTCTGAAAGAATCCCTAAAAAGAAGCAAACGCTTTATTGGCTGGATTATAGCTGCTATAATGAGTATTATTTCAGTCATAATCACTGGTACAGTTTCTGGAATGACTGTATAATTCTATTCAAAATCATGATTTCATTACTGCTTGGAAAAAAGATTCTCATTATCTCTGAGCCCAGCAAGCTCATATAGATCAGCAAATTCAAACACGCTTAGATGACTTGCAAGCCACCCTTATGTACATGGGGAATGATCTGCATGCTTTACAGGTACAATTGAAATTGTGGTGTCACTGGAATTTCACTACTTTCTGTTTGACCAATATGTCATACAATGCCACTGAATATCCTTGAGAACAAATAAAGTTACATCTTTTAGGTTAGAAATCAAATGCTAGTCTAGATATAGAGAAACTGAAGCAACAAACCAAGTCTACCTTCAGCAGCATTCCCCTTGTGTTATATAACACTGACTTCTATAATGCACTATCCACTAGTACTTCCTTTCTAAATCCAAAAAACTGGGTACCCCATCCGATGGCTTCTTATGTGCTGATATGTTTATTGTTTGCTATTGTTCTTGTAGGATTCCAAACGTTATGTGCTCGAGCCACTACCGCCCAAAAAGCAAGAGTAACCAGGGATGCATCAGTCCTTGCTCTTAAGGAAAAAGGGAGGAAATGTGGAGGAGCTGAAAAGCTTTGAGCAAATACTGAAAATGTATTTGCTCCACTCATGACTAAGGTTAGAAGCTGGAATGAGCATAACAAAGGGTTAGGAGCAATCACTGAGTTCCTGAGGCTGGGAACGAATAACAAAGGGTTATATGCCCGGTTTGAGGCGTTTGAAGGCTACTCTGACCACCTGTTTCTGGGAGCAAGGACTATTGTTTCATGATAAGACTCCCTTTAGAGTTTTGCCAAAGCTATGTTATGTCTTGGGCAGTGGGAACTGTATTTTATGCTTGAATACTTTGATGTTTATCGAGAAAGGCTATGTGCAAGTCTGCTTTATGCTCTGTTCCCCGAGACCATAAAACTGCGCAGCTGGATAATAAACTTTATCAGTCCACTAGAGTGGACTTAGTGTTTGCTTCAACAAACACTGTCCCTGAGTGTTTGTTTCAGAGTGCGGTTCTCCGAGTCTTACACCCTCTCTATTATTTTTTCAGTTTTCTAATTTTAATGAAGCATTCAATTGTTAAGTCAAAGATCTCTTTTGGTAAATGTCACATTGTACTTGAAAATATGTGGACTATTTTCAAATATCTTCTGATATCAATTTTTAGCATAATTATACAATGATAAGAAAACATACTCTGTATCTTCTTTTATGTCCCTGGATATGTTCCAGTGTCTTTTAGTTTATAATCTATGGGAATTTTAATAGAATTTGTATCTTACTGTTGTGTGAAAATTGTATAAATCTTAATTATGTTGAATTGGTTCATGGTGTTTTCAGGTCTACTATATTCTTCTATGTTCCTATATATTCATTTTATTAATTTTAGAGAGTTTGATATTAAAATTTCAACTAAAAATCTTATTTTTACAACTTGAAAGTAATTATAAAATATAGTGGAACTATATGTCACTTCATTCTGTATTTCCCAAGTCTCCTGTATATGTGTTATCACACTTCTGTAATTTAAAAAAAGAGAGAAAAAGAACAACTAGTCAGTAGGTTACAGGAAAGCAGAAATTCAAAACCTATCCTGCCGCTGTCTAGCCATGTGGCATAGAGTTTACTGTTCCTTTGTTGGAGGGTCTGATTCTTTGGCTGAAATAACAGGAGGGCGTCCCTACCTCCAACTGTCATTTTGAGGAATCAATTGAATTGCCTATGGGAAAGTGATACACACATAAAAAGTGCTCAATAAAGTGATTGCCAAACACCTTTCTATTTCATAGTCCTGCTTATGCCTAACCTTGTCCAAAATACGGATGTCCATTAGGAAGGCCATTGTTAAAAGCTCTGCATTTTAGAAGAAGAGGAAGTTTCAGTATAAAAGAAAAAGAAACATAAAATAAGATCATCTTCAAAAATGTGAACATGAAATCATTGCTTACCTTCCACATAACTCTCAGGGCAAATAATATTTTAGAAAATATGAAAAAAAAAATGTCTGAAACACATGATTAGCTCTTTGATTCCAGGGCTGATTCCCATTGACACACTCATTTCTGCTGGTGCTAGAAACTTCTGATATTTGCTTTAAGAACAGGCTCTTATCTCCCAAATCCTGCTAGAAATACATCAGTGGTATTCAGCTTGGCGAGGCATCAGTGAACTTTCCTAAACGGACGTTGAGAAAATAGGTTCATATCCAAACCAGAAGTAAGTCTTTGTATGTCTTATTTTTAAGTCAACAGATTGTCGTAAAGTATCAAGCAGGTCTACCAACTTTTACACTGTTTGCTCAAAATATACATATGCAAATCTTTATGTTTCAGTTGCTGTGGTTCAGGCATTCAGTCATGTTCAACTTTTTGCCACTCCATAGACTGAAGTGCACTAGGCTTCACTGTCCTTCACTATCTCCTGGAGTCTGCTCACACTTATGTTCATTGAGTCTGTTATGCTATCCATCTATCTCTTCTGTTGCCCCCTTCTCCTCCTGTCCTCAATCTAGAGCTCTAGCCAACTGAGCTGGTTCCTCTCTAGGGTGATCTCACTAGGGCTGAACTCTTGTTTTCTGGATTCTGTCTCCTTCCTTTCTTTTTTCCTTCCATTTCATTTTGAAGAAGAGAGGATACTCTCCTGCTCCATATACCCCATAGTCAGCTCTGCTGGCATGAGTGCTGTAGGAATGGATGATTTCATGTACACGCAATGAAAGCAGTTGATAGGGCTCTGTTTTCAGAAACTTTACAAATTAAATACAATGTTTCCTCCAGTTCCACTCTTCTTTCTCAAGATTGTTTTGGCTACTAGAGGTTTTTTTGTATTTCCATACGAATCTTGAAATTATTTGTTCTAGTTCTGTGAAAAATACCTTTGGCAGCTTGATAGGGATTGCATTGAATCTGTAGATTGCTTTGGGTAGTATACTCATTTTAACTATATTGATT
>SJYA01012380.1:0-11825 GCA_006410615.1 Neotragus moschatus
TTGAACAACTGAACTGAACTGAACTGAGGTCAACAAAGAAGATACAATGTAAATATGATGTCCATTTATATTTCCATTGACTTGCCCTGTGTTATTTGTCTTTCTGTGTAAACCTTTTATCACCCTGGACAAATGATTCTTTTGTATCCTTTCTGAAAAGGCCATCAGCCTGCCCGGTCCTGAGGTTCTGTGGTTTCTCCACTTTGTTTTCATCAGACTCCTCTTGCCCTTTTTGTCCCCTTGTCATCTGTACATGGGAGGGAAGGATTCTTCTAATTTTAGATTGAAATTAATTTACATTTCCCACAAACCTGATGCTTGTCTCACTTCTCTTATAAATTATTTACACTGGAAAGGCTGAATCATGAAACTGAAGCTAAAAATAATGTAATTTTCATGTGCTGATTTTAAAATGAATGCATAGGTCATATTCTACTCACTACATATTTTTTGGTCTCAGTTTGACTTTGCCCATGTGACTCCCTGGTCTTTGTACATGGTAGGAGGGGATATGGCACTCTCCACATTCATTGACCAGTCATAGTCACTTTTTAAATTCAATAACTAGTTTTTAGTTGGTCTACTATAGGCCAGTACCTAGTAGATTCTGTGGAGGTTATATAAAATAAAAGCAAAACTCTCTGCATTCCTAAAGTTTTCTAGAGGTGATGGTAGACAAGGCCGTCATTTAACAAAAACCAAAGTTAGCTGAGGGCCAAGAAGGGGACAAAGTTCTACGTTTTGCAGAAGGGAGCAATGACATTTGACTGGGAAGACTGGATGAAGGTAGTATGGATACGCTAGAGATACACGTTGGCCTGGCTACCCAGCTCTCCATAGCTCCCTGAAAATGCAAAGGGCCACCCTCTTCTACATATTAACCCTGGCCCTCTGTCTGAGAAAGTTGATCCAAATGAGGATACCTGATCCAAGCTAGAGCCATAAGCATCCCCACTTCCAAAGTTTGTAATTTTGAAATGAACCATGGAAGCCGGGGGTTGTCTGAAGGAGAACCGGTAATCCTGAGATTGTTTTAGTACTTGGGTTCTCTCATTCCAGCTTGACTGAATTCAATGCCTTGCTCTGTCACTGACTAGCAATGTTGTCTTGGGAAATCTATATAAACTCTTGTCTATAGTTTTGTTATGAAGACACAAAAAGTAATGTGAGCTTTCTCATACAACTACTATGAAATGTACATGAGGAAATTTAAAGGGTAACATGCTGTATATTCAGTAGATATGAAGCTCTTAAGATTATTATGACTGCCATTGCTATTATTAAAGAGATACCATATGAATTGGGAAGCCCCAGGTAGCTCAATGATAAAGAATCTGTCTAAAAAAAAAAAAAAAAAGAATCTGTCTGTAATGCTTAAGATGTGGGTTCGATCCCTGAGTCTGGAAGACCTCCTGGAGAAGGAAATGGCAACCTACTCCAGTATTCTTGCCTGGGAAATCCCATGGACAGAGGAGCTATAGTCCATAGGGTTGCAAAGAATTGGAAATGACTTACCAACTAAACAATGACAACCTTATAAGTACCCCTGGTAGGTCCCTGAAGCAACCCTGGGGCCTCTCTTCAGCAGGGACTGGTCGGTCACGGGCTCCTTTAAGGGTCTCTCAATATACTTCTGGGAAAAGGATAAAAAAAAAACCAAAACACTTTTTTTTTTTCAAAGTTATTCTGGGTTGTGTTTTGTTGTTTGAAACTGACAAAAGAAAAAAGATCTGCTAAGGTAGTATAACTTGAATTTTCTTTTGCCCTTTTTTATTTTCTTTCTGTCATTATCGTTATTCCTTGTGGTCATTTTCACTACATAAAAAAAAATTTAATGTGACTTTCTCCGCATTTTGTTGTATATCCATAGGCATTAACAAAATTTGTTAACTCTGTAAATTTTGTAACACAGATGGCAAAATAAAATAAAATAAAAAGAAAACAAACAGATGGCTGCAGATGACCTAAATCTGTAATGGAAATTTATATGTATATAAAAATGACCACATTCTATATATCATTCAAATTTAGAAGTTTCCTTATGCTACACTTCCATAGATGCCTTACATTATTTAAAAAGGAGAATATATACAATGTTTAGAATGATCCACACATGACTGCCTTTGAAAAGATGTGAGGAGGTAAAGCTATATGATGAAAAATATCAGATAAAAAGTAGTTGGTTTATATACACAGGCAAATATATGCACACATACAAAAGTCATCAAATTAAATCAACTTCATGGCTATAACCGAGCTGTTCTTTTGAAATCAGCTTCTATAGAATTTTTATTATGCTCCCACAGAATTTTTGCCCTAGAAAACCCACCCTCAAGAGTTAACAATAGTTACATAAGAATCCTGTACCTAAAAAGGATAGTCTGGTTGGATTTATATGAAATAACTGAATCAATCACATTTAATAATTTTAATACATATTATCTAATCTTTTATAAAGAAATTGCCTCCTTACTTTATAAAGTAATCCAGTTCTAGCTTTATCATACTCTGGCCTAAGTTTTTATTTTTTTCCATGTTTATTTCTCAGAACCTGGCTTTAGTCTTTATCAAAGAATAAAAATAATAAGAAAAGCAAACTAAGAAACTAAACCATGGGATTTATATTTATCAATGAGTGAGTGATTTAGGGCTTAGTATGCCAGCAAACTTGGAAAACTCAGTAGTGGCCACAAGACTGGAAAAGGTCAGTTTTCATTCCAATCCCAAAGAAAGGCAATGCCAAAGAATGCTCAAACTACTGCACAATTGCACTCATCTCACATGCTAGTAAGGGGAAGGTGAAGTCGCTCAATCGTGTCTGACTTTTTGTGACCCCATGGACTGTAGCCTACCAGACTTCTCCATCCATGGGATTCTCCAGGCAAGAATACTGGAGTGGGTTACCATTTCCTTCTCCAGGGGATCTTCCTGACCCAGGGGTTGAACCCAGGTTTCCCACACTGGAGGCAGTTACTTTAACCTCTTAGGTGAACTGTGAAATTCTAGATGTTCAAGCTGGTTTTACAAAAGACAGAGGAACCAAAGATCAAATTGCCAACATCTGCTGGATCATAGAAAAAGCAATAGAGTCCCAGAAAAACATCTACTTTTGCTTTATTGACTATGCTAAAGCCTTTGACTATGTGGATCACCACAAACTAGAAAATTCTGAAAGAGATGGGACTAGACTACCACCCTACCTGACCTGCCTCTTGAGAAATCTATGCAGGTCAGGAAGCAACAGTTAGAACTGGACATGAAACAACAGATTGGTTCCAAATTGGGAAAGGAGTACGTCAAGACTGTATATTGTCACCTTGCTTATTTAACTTATAAGCAGAATAAATCATGAGAAATGCTGGGCTAAATGAAACACAAGCTGGAATCAAGATTGCTGGGAGAAATATCAATAACCTCAGATATGCAGATGACACCATCCTTATGGCATAAAGTGAAGAAGAACAAGAGCCTCTTGATGAAAGTGAAAGAGGAGAATGAAAAAGTTGGCTTAAAGCTCAACATTCAGAAAACAAAGATCATGGCATCTGGTCCCATCACTTCCTCACAAATAGATGGGAAAACAGTGGAAACAGTGGCAGACTTTATTTTTGGGGCCTCTAGTATCACTGCAGATGATGACTGCAGCCATGAAATTGAAAGACGCTTGCTCCTTGGAAGGAAAGTTATGACCAACCTAGACAGCATATTCACAAGCAAAGACATTACTTTGCCAACAAAGGTCTGTCTAGTCAAGGCTATGGTTTTTCCAGTAGTCATGTATGGATGTGAGAGTTGGACTATAAAGAAGGCTGAGCACTGAAGAACTGATGCTTTTGAACTGTGGTGTTGGAGAAGACTCTTGAGAGTCTCTTGGACTGCAAGGAGACCCAACCAGTCCATCCTAGAAAAATCAGTCCTGAATATTCATTTGAAGATCTGATGCTGAAGCTGAAACTCCAACACTTTGGCCACCTGATGCGAAGAACTGACTCACTAAAAAAAAAACTGGGAGGGGGGTTCAGGATTGGGAACTCATGTACACCTGAAAAAGAATAAAATTTTATAAAAATAAATAAATAAAAACCTGATGCTGGGAAAGATTGAAGGCGGGAGGAGAAGGGGATGACAGAAGATGAGATGGTTGAATGGCATCACCGACTCAATGGACATGAGTGAGTAAACTCCAGGAGTTGGTGATGGACAGGGAGGCCCAGTGTGCTGCAGTCCATGAGGTCTCAAAGAGTCTTACACGACTGAGCGACTGAAGTGAACTGAACTGAATGAGTGAGTGACAGTCCCTCAGTCGTGTCCGATTCTTTGCGACCCCATGGACTGTACCCTCCAGGCTCCTCTATCCATGGGGTTCTCCAGGCAAGAATAACTGGAGTAGGTTGCCATTTCCTTTTGCATAGGATCTTTCCAACCCAGGGACTGAATATAGGTCCCAGGCATTGCAGGCAGAATCTTTACCTTCTGAGCCACCAGGGAAGCTTACTATTAAGAGACATTTCTAAGTATAAAGACAGGTCAACTTAAAAAGTATCAGCAACTACATGCTTGACTTTATCTTATAATCTATAGACAATACATTAGAATATGTAATGAATCCATACAACTTCTCCAAAGAAATACCTGAGACAGAGGTAGAAATAAAGTTATAAATGACAGTCATCAATCAAATGAAATAATTTAGATGAAGCTTATCTTTCTTGAAGAGATGGGGACTGGGCAAGTGATCTGTTTATCAATAGAGAATTCTTATTGGGTAAATATTCCAGAAGAGGTATTGCATCAAAAATTCTGGCTGTTTGAAAAACAAACAAGAAAAGAACAAAAACCAAAATCAGCAATTGTAGTTGTGTTAGGACTTTTTCTGTGGCAAAGAAAAGGGACCTGACTGAGGGTAGTATTTAAAACAAAAGTGAGATTTGTTGGTATTAGTGATTATAATGGAGAAGGCAATGGCAGCCCACTCCAATACTCCTGCTTGGCAAATCCCATGGATGGAGCAGCCTGGTTGGCTGCAGTCTATGGGGTCACAAAGAGTCAGACACAACTGAGCAACTTCACTTTCACTTTTCACTATCACGCATTGGAGAAGGGAATGGCAATCCACTCCAGTGTTCTTGCCTGGAGAATCCCAGGGACGGGGGAGCCTGGTGGGCTGCTGTCTCTGGGGTCACACAGTCAGACACGACTGAAGCGACTTAGCAGCAACAGCAGCAGTGATTATAAAACACATACGGTGGCTGCCTTGACCTCCAGTGGGATTCAGGTGGTGCTCATGGCCCCCAGGGCTACCTTAGACCTCTGCTCTGCCTTCTCATCTCAGGGGTTACCTGATTCTGGGCATTGATTTCAGCTCCTGGGGTTCCTGGTGTGCGGGCCATAGTGAGATATTATCTGACCAAGGGCTGGGCAGAGAGAAAGCAAAGGGGGTGAGATGAGGTGACAGAGATAAATGGCTGATACTTTAACCTGTTTTTCTGTTTTTCTTTTTTGATTCCATAAATATGTGGATATCATGTCATAAAAATAGCTGTTATTTGTCAAAAGCTTAGTCAGCCCAGCATGAGGCTAGGTTGGTGGGGTGCATGTGGGAGTTCATGAAGATGAAAAGGGGATCTGAGCCATCAAGGAGTTCAAGTGAAGAAGTCAGAGTCTCTTTCCTTCCTTTGTACCTGGAGCATTGGCTTTCGAGAGACCAGTGAAGATTTGCCAAGTTTCACCTTGTGGTCGTGTTTCCATCTCATTGTCTCTACATCTCCCCTTCTTTTCTTTAGATTTCTCCCCAGGAAACTTACACCAAAGCCTTCCTAAAGTAGTCACAAGATTCTATAGCAATACTGGATACAGAATCTGTTAAGTAGGTATTGAGAATAATAACAATAATTTATTAGCAATTTAAATTCCCATCCAGATTGTGAAGTTTTGTGATGGCAATCTACTTACATTAGATTGCACAACTTTTTATTACTCTATAATTTTCAGATTTTCGTGTTTACATTCAAACAAGTAAGAATATATATTTTAAAACTATGAGTCTCTTTTATATTGACTGAACATGCAACTTGTTGTATTCAAGCTTCAAGATATGTTTAAATCTAAAAGAAAATACATCATCCACAATGCATTTTTAATAGAACATTAACAGTTTCAACAAAGTAGCATGTTTTTGATAGAAAATAAAAATATTTTTATTCTGTAAGGATGTGGTTTCCCTGGAATACACAAATATCCCATCTTAACAACTTAGTCATAAAGAAAATTTAGAAAGAGATTTTTTATTCCATGAGAAAAATATCCAGATTTAAATTACTTTAACGTAGGGAAATGTCTTCAGATTAGCCAAACTCAAAGCATTTACTTCACAAGATGGTTAGTTTTCTAAAGGAAACCTCTTCTCTTTGTATGGAATTTCTTTTGCATACACATTCAGGGCTTCAAAGGAACAATTCTGACTACGAATTGATCATAAGCATTTTCTCTGTCTGAAAATATTTTTAAGCTGGAGAAAAATTTAAACCTTTCTCCTCTTTAAAGAATTTGGAACTGCACTAAAATTTTAAATTCTTGACTCGGGAATGCCAGCCTTTTTTGATAAAGCTGTCAAGTATTTCTTACGTTAAAAGGACAATGAGATTTATGAGAAAGATGAAAGCCAGACCATGAGCAACCTTGCTATGCAAAAATTTAAATATTCAGTACCAATACATGGTTCGTATCTGTCTAGCTGGTACACTGTCCTATATATTAGGACCATTCCTTTCAGCTTCCTGTGATTAGCTGCACAATTACTTGGAGAGAAGCTTTGGTTGGCTGGCATTTCTGCAAGGAAGTGTCAGCTTACTGAGGTACCAATATATTATACAGTCGGAGAGACTGCAGGAACTATAAATCATATTACAACCCGATAGTGATTTTTAAAACTATTATGTTAGAAGATACAGATAATCATCATTTCCTAAATTCATTTCCTGGTTATAAATTTCATGTGCTAGATTGTTGAAATAATCCTATTTATAACTTATTCTGACCTCAATCTGTGCTCCTCCTTCCTTACCAAGTCCCCCAGTCTCCCAAGAAACTGATCACAAGAGGGCTTGGATTTACTATAAATATTGTAAATATTGGAGAAGGAAATAGCAACCCACTCCAGTATTCTTGCCTGGAGAATTCCATGGACAGAGGAGCCTGGTGGGCTACAGTCCATGGGATTGCAAAGAGTCAGATACAACTGAGTGACTAGCACTTTCACTTTTTTTCATAGTAAATGTAGTAAATACAGATCATAGTCAAATTCTTGAACTGCTAGTTACGTATCCTTTGTTATTGCAGTGTGTAATACTGAGAGTAGACTAACTGTGTGTCAGATTAACATTGTTGTCGGTTGTGTTTAAACACAAGATAAAAACTGTTCATGCATGCTCTGGCTTGGTAGTTGGGTGGTTTTGGTAATGGGTGGCCACATTAATAAATTAGAAATTACCAATATAATCTTGAATATCAATTGGCTTCACTTTCCCAATTTCATGAGCATTAGAATGTTAAGTTCCCACAGAGCAAGACGTTTTTTTCTGTTTTGCTACAAGTCCTCAAAACTGACACATAGGAAGGTGCTCAATAAATACAATTTGAATGAATTAATGAACTACATAAAAGAATTATTTTGTTTTAGCAAGATCCGTAAGGAAAAGAATTTTGAGAAGATGCTAGGAAAGTATCTTTCCTAAAAGTTGTTTACTAAATATGCTAGATTGGAGATACAACGTAGATTTCTTTTTGTTTACCATTAATAGTGACTTACTCAGATGCTCTGCTGAGAAGACTCTTGTGACTCATCCAAGCTCAGTGGAAAAAGAGTCCCATAGTCAACTGATGGGGCTTCCCTCTTGGCTCAGACAGTAAGGAGTCTACCTGCCAATACAGGAGATGTGAGAGGCACAGGTTCGATACCTGGGTCAGGAAGATCTCCTGGAGGAGGGCATGGCAACCTCTTCTTGCTGGAGAATTCCATGGACAGAGGAGCCTGGCAGCCTACAGTCCATGGGGTTACAAAGAGTTAAACACAACTGAGCGACTAACACTATAGCTTTCAATCCATTGATGATATCTGTTGTGTGGTCCACATAATAAATATTTGCTGTTGCTGGGAGAGTTTCCTACCTTGCTGGATATATACAAACAGGATTTTTCCATTTCAAGGATAGTATCTCATCTGATTGAGTGAATCCTATCCTTTATAGATGTAAGTTATCTGGAAGGTTTTTACAGGAATTGTTTTAATTTCCTTTTCCCTGTAAGACTCTGTCATATTGACGTAGTACCAGTACAAAAATATCTTTCAGAGAATTCCTGTCTCCTATAGAAACCTGCATTCTACCAGAGGGTACAAGGGAGTATAAGATTCTTTTCTGTACTACAAGTTCTATGAGAATATTAATGTAACACTCTTTTCACCTATGACACAGTCGCAGGGCTCCAACCTCATTTCAGCATAATTCCAAGATTCCAGGATAGTTGTCCAAGTCTGTTGAGACCTGCTATCTTATAGGATATTTTCTTTATTTTTTTTTTTTTGCCAGAATAAACTAAACTGATTTTTATAATCTGTCAAATGGAGCAAGATTTTGTAGTGTTTGTGTGTGGTTGGGGGGAGATTTTCCATACCCTCAGCTTTTGTAACAAAAGCCAATGATTAGGCCATGGGTTGTGTGTTGTGAGGAAGGTTTAAGTCTCTAGTATCATATAGCACACTCTTATCTAAGCAGATTGGAGGAAGGGCTAAGGTTAACACCAAGGTTGGTAATTTTGCTTAATTAAGNGTTTGTGTGTGGTTGGGGGGAGATTTTCCATACCCTCAGCTTTTGTAACAAAAGCCAATGATTAGGCCATGGGTTGTGTGTTGTGAGGAAGGTTTAAGTCTCTAGTATCATATAGCACACTCTTATCTAAGCAGATTGGAGGAAGGGCTAAGGTTAACACCAAGGTTGGTAATTTTGCTTAATTAAGTTGGCGCCAATAAGCTATTGGCACCATAGGAAAAGTGATCTGAAAATCCAAATTCTTTAGAAGCGTGGCCTCTTTTTTAGGTCATAATGAGTGATTCTAAGAGACTTTCTTGGTGTTACTAGGCATATTGAAGAGTATACTCTTGTTCAGTTCTCAGGTCACATGTGTGAGCATATGAGGCAGAAACAGCCCATGTATTCCACTGCGGATGTGTTTTGCCAGCTCTGCTAAGTGATTCAGACTACTTAAAATAGTCACAGAGTTGGATCTTCTCTGTTAGAAAGCTACCACTAAAGCAGAAGATGGCAGGTCACAGGGTGGTTTATAACCATCTTAGCCTGTAAATTCAAACCGAGATTTTTTTTTTTAATCAGAGTTAGATCAGTCCTGCCAGCTCAACTTTCCCTCAGCAAATGTTATTCTATGACGCTCTCAGTGTTTTTATTTCCACTGAAATTGACTCAGACTACATAAAGCTATGGAACATCTGCGCACTTTTGATATGAAGAGGAGTTTTGCTATCTTTCTTAGGACCTGTATTCCATTCGTGTTTTAATTAGACCGTGTATAAGTATGGCTATAGTCTCCAAAATGCTCTCCTTTCCTTCACAAAAATGGCCTGTGGGATATTGAAGGGATTCAGCCAGAGAAAAGATTAACCTGGAAACAAAGGCAGCCTGATCTACTGTTGTTTCACTGGCATGTGTTTGTAGTAATACAATATTTATCTTACAAAAATGGGTTCCCCAGTTCCCACCAATCAGATATTTTGATATGTGAAACTCATGCTTTTTATTGTCCTAATCAGAGAGCCCTTATTGGGGCTTGTAGTGTGTAAGTAAATACACCTTAATTGGTCGACCTGAATTCAGATGTTATTTGATTGATATTGGAAGTTGGATCTTTATTCTGCTTTGCACACACAGGTAAAAGCAGCACCCAGGTAACTTTTCCAGTTGCTGCTAACATGTTGCTAGGTTTTGGCATCAGCTGAGATGCTTGTTGGAAATGCAAATACTTGATCCTTACTGCACCCCAGTCCTACCTGATCAACACTTAACTGCTGCTTTCAGTGTTGCTGCCTTGACCCTCAGTTGTAGAAACTGCAGAGAGAATGACCTGCATGTTCCTTTACTTGGTATAAATTAATATTTGATCTTGTTTCATACTTGACATTGACATTCAGCCTTTGCAGACAGATGCAGCTAAACAAATTGTTAAAATAGCAAAATATTTCCAATCAGGTTCCTAAATAACCACTTCCTGGAGTCCTGTGTAGCCTGTTTCCACTCCAGCCTCTCCCCTGGAACCCCTCTTTCCAGTTCACATTCCACCAGCTAAAGGGTTCATGTCAGGAACAGCAGTTCCTTCTCAACTCTTTGCTTTTCTCAATGTGCCCTCTTGGGAGATTTTATTCTCATTTCTATAACAATCAAATATTTGGTGGCTAATCATCAGTTTCCATCTTCTAGTCATATCTTCTTCTGAGCTTAGAGCTCAGCTCCAAATATCCGTCTGCCTGGTGGGCGTTTCATTGGCACATCCATAGCTAACAAAACCACAACTATGTCAAAAAACAAATCCATCATCTTTCTGCCTAAATTCAGCTCCTTCTGTCCCAATCCCTGTTTCTCATGCACTGTCACCATTTGCCCCATCAACTAAGAGTGAGACTGAGTCATTCTTGACTCCTTGCTCTCTCTGTCCAGTTAGTCATCTAATTAGTTGAATTTTACTCTAAAATTTATCTTACATCCATCATTTCCTTTCCATTCCCACTGCCACCACTTTGCTGCAGACTCATTGCCTCATTTCTAAATAAACAATAATTTCCTTACTTACTGCAATCTTTTCTTTCATGCCACCTCCAGATGAATCCTCTGTAAATATCATTTTGACAGGTCAGATTTCTATTCAAATCACTTCAATGGGTCACTTCCTAAAAAGAAAAAGCCAGTTGTCTCCAACCTAGCCTTTTGTGGCAGCTGTTTTATTAGATATTATGGAGTTTAACTTCAACCTTTATTCTCCACATAAGAAATTTAACTCCAGCAAAAAGTGCTGAGTGGTGTAGCCATGAGAGTAATCTAGTTTTTCTGACTCCTTCCACTACACCACATTTCTGCCAAGCCCCCGGAGAAACTTCAGACCTCGCGCCGTCGCCCATCCCGTCTGTGTCTGCTCCTTGCTATGTTTCTCTTATGCAGGCTGCCTTGATCTTTCTCTTCCCTTCGCCTTCATTGCTTTTCTGAAGCCTTATTCCGATGCAATTCTGCCTTAATTGTTCTCTCATTGCATCAGGGGCCTTGTGTCACTTAGTTGCCTGGTTGAAATAGGATTTGTGTCTTTTGTGTATCACCTGAAACCACAGTACTTCCTCTTAGCGGACAAAATTACTTCCTAATTCATTGAAAAGCATTGAAGCAATCATAAGAGGATTTCTGTGTTATGGTGGTTCTCAATCTGCAATGCACCCTAGAATCTCCTGCATACTAAAAACACAAACACAAAAACATGGGAACAATACCTCGTCCACAATCCAAATTAATTAAAAAAAGAAACTCAGGGTATTCCTAGAGGAAACTTTTAAGCATTAATATTTTACAATACTATACAATTGTTTCCAATGTACAAAGATGAGAACCACTGTTCTACAAATTTCTATCACCATATTTATCCACGTATCTGTATCTATTGTCATATACTCTGCCTTCTCTTTTGATGAACTCTTAGCTTCCGGACTGTGCCAAAGCCTTTGACTGTGTGGATCACAATAAACTGTGGAAAATTCTGAAAGAGATGGAATACCAGAC
>SJYA01012381.1:0-11179 GCA_006410615.1 Neotragus moschatus
TCACTGACTCGATGGACATGAGTCTGAGTGAACTGTGGGAGTTGGTGATGGACAGGGAGGCCTGGTGTGGTGCGATTCACGGGGTCGCAGAGTCAGACACGACTGAGCGACTGAACTGAACTGAACTCTGCCAACAGTGAGGATTCTGCAAAGTGGCCCAGTCCATGGTCAATTCAGGTGGACAGAAAGTTCTTCCTTACGTTGGGCTGAAAACTTCTGCCCTCTCATTTGCGTCTTCAGATCCCAACTTTGTTTTCCACAAAGTCTGTCCCCTCCCTGGGGGTGCGAGTATGATGGGTGGAGCCCACACCGTCTCCAGAGACCAAAGAAGCCCAGCTCAGGTCACCTGGGGTCCCCTCCGTACTGTCCATGTCTGCTTGCCTTTGACCATTTAAAAGGAGTCTGTCTTTCTGAGAAAGCCCTTTCTCACTCCTGTCCCCTTGATTAGGACAGAGAGTAGAGAGGTGAAGAAGAACGGTTAATAACTGTCTTTCCCTGAGGCAAAGCAGCTCCGCTTTCTCTTGGCTCACGCCATACAAGGCACTTGCACAAGAACAGTGACCCTAAATGCCACCAAAAAAAAAAAAAAAAAAAACCCACCTCACATAAACCTGAATATACTTAGTGCCTGGCACTGAGAGATTTTTCAGAGGAAGCCCTTTTGAAGAAAAGATAAGCAAAGTGGGGTGAAAGAGTTAAACTTTAACAGGTACGTCAATAATAGTTTTGCGTAACTGAGGTCACCTGGTCCACGCGGTCACCACGGATGCCTTACCCCACCTCCTATCCGCACTCTCACCTCTTCTCACACAGCCCACCTCTGTAACTCATTTTAAGAGCACAGCCTGTGTCCTAGATTTTCCTCTGAATTTATGTAATCCAGTACAGCTCCCTAAATAAACACACACAGAATTTGGGCGGCTGGTCAAGGTTGGTTTTACAATACTGAGATCTCATATACGCTTTCCTGCACCTGCCTTTTCTCATATTACTCTCAACTGCACGGAGAAGCCAGGCCTCCTCTGTCTCGCTGAGCCAAGGGCTGGCTCCCAGACCTGTGAGCTGGCGCGAGACAAAGGGCAGGGTTTCTGGCAGCCTCTCGCCGACACTTGCAGGCTCCGGGCTCTGCTCCGTCTGCGCCGCAGACGTCCACGGCCCACCTGGAAAAGCAGACTTGAAGCCACAAAGACACCCCAGGCCTCCAGGCAGCTGGAAGTGACTCTGCAAGCATCATCAGCCCGCTGCCTGGGTGCGCTGCGAAGGAAGCAGAGTCCTCCGCCTCGCGCCCCCCGCACTCGAAGCTTCCACCTTCAGTGCCCGCGCCTTCCTTTCTCCATGTTGCCATCACACACACCCCTTCTCTCCACCCTCAGGGCTGGAGCTGCAGCCAGGAAATTGAACCGCGAGCCAATAATTGGAAGCCTGACAGGTCTGCAGGTGTGAATGGAGTGCTTTATTTAACAAACAATTATGCAGCAGATCCCGGCCAGGAGCGCATTTACCTGGGGAAGCATTCAATCGCCACCCTTTACTTTGCTCACTTCCCTCTCTCCCATCTGGCCCTCCTCCCCACACCCAGGCAGTAGTGAGCCCCCATCCCACCCCCGACAAAGACCCAGAGGTCCCTCAGTACCACTTGTCCTCAGGGAGAGAGTGGAGCTACACTCCCCAAACTGTTTCATGCGTCAGTGCCCAAGTACCACCGGAAATCATGAGGAAGGAAATATTTCCTTCATCCATTTTTAATTCCTGCAAATCGTAATGACATTCTTTGGAAAATTAATACTTAACCACCTTCCCTTAGATTTTTCAGACCCGAGGAGGACGGAGATGTAAAGCTTTCAGTTAATAGCTTAGTTTATTCTGGTGTCATTTCTTTTATTTCCTTTCGGCTGGATATTTATGGTTTAAATTTTTTGCACCCTGGTGCTTGGCCTGCTTTCCTCGGGAGGATAATTAAGAAAAAGAATTTAGATGTTCAGGCTTTTTTTTTTTTACCATTGGGCTGGAGGCAGTCGAAGTGTTTAGGGGAGAAGGGGGGAACTATGAGATAAAAAAGCAAACAGTTCTATAGTCATCACCAAAACCCCAGAATGAAATCTATTATTTCCCTAAAGTGCGTTAAGGTGTTAGTCTTGGCATTTGGGATGGCGCAACCTAATATTTTAACACTCAGTGAGTTCTGATAGGCAAACAGCTAAATGACAGGACTCCTGTGTGGGGAAAGATTTCCATAGAACTCATCTGTGACCAAATGGTCCTATAATTGAAATGGAATCAAGATTCTCCAAAGTGTGTGTGCCCAACAGCTGACCCGGTCTTGTTCCAAATCCAAGGGCCTGTAAGACAAATGGGATCGGAATGGAAGCCAAAATAAAAATGGAAAAAGTGCTACTCTGGTTACATAAAGAAGCTGGTGTTTAATTAGACAGGGGCTCTGAATCGCAGCCTTCAAAATAAAATTGAGGGGTGAAAAAAACAATAAAACTTTCTCCATGAGTGACTCTTTCTACCCTTGACGACAATGATAATGAAACTGACAAGTACACCTCGGAGGCTGGCTGCAAGAATCAAATCGATTTATTTAATAATTTAGGAATCACTTCCAGCCATCTTTCCCATTAAAATCGAGGGGCCATTGTATTCTCTATTTCCTTGGTTCCTTTCTCTTCCCTTAGTTATGCCTCGCTGGCTTTAATAAATAAGTAATACAGAGGGGAAACCACTTATCTGGAGTGCCTCTACTTTGTTTTCACCCTGCGGGGCTCTCTGAGTCCTCGCCTCCTGGAAATAAATGGAGTCGGGAATAATCTTTTCTCCCAGAAAGGCTGGGGCGGCAGGGCTGGACCCCTCAGAGTGGTGTCGGAAGCCCCAGAGTCCAGAGCACTGCTCTATCCCCAAGAAGAACCAGGAAGTAAATACCAGGTTAAGACAAGCTTCGAGGCAAGGGCTCATTCTGAAAGCAGAGCATGTGTGCCCAGGCGACATCCCCCCAGTAAATGGCAAGAAGCCACAGCCACTGGTCGGGGAATTCCAAGGGCATCAAAGTAATCTGTGATCATTTGTAGTTTATTGCTCAAAAGCAAGGGTTGCTGAACCCAGCTGCAGTTATGTTTCCTCCTGATGCTTAGAAGGAAATGGGAAAGAGATTGCTATTATACAGGAGGTCTCAGAAAGCAGCCTTGCTGATGGGCAGCATTGTGGCTCCCCTCGACTGTATACTTCCTCCGCTCTCCCTCTATGACAGGCATGCCTCCCCCCACCTCCCACTGATGCTTCCGGGGGACCTGGAAGCCCAAAAAGCCACCAGGCACCTGGAGCAGCAGAGACCTGGCTCCCCGCGCATGGCACAGGAAACCACAGCTAGCCATCGATGGCTCTGGTGCCATCGTCCCCAGCCCCACCGTCAGCCTCCCGAGAAAACCTAAGGCCATTGGCCAGGCCAGCATCCATTTCCCAGCCCCCATGGGTCACCTCCCCAGGTCTATCTACACTAGCCATTTCTACTATTTACAAGTCTTTCTCCTACCTTTTGCAGAGTTACTCCCCGCTGGAAATCCTGGCCCCTACAGTTTTCCTACCCCTGTCTCTAGCACCACTAATTTGGTTTTTCCCTGTGAGACGTGGTTTAGGCATGAGCCACACTCCCTGCCCCACAACACAGAGGACCTGCCCCTGATCACCTGATGATGTAATTGTATGCTTACACACCTTCTTGGTCTTGGATCCCATCCTTAGCAAATGCCCTACACACACAGCAGGTGCTTAATCAATGCATGTAAACTACACGTTGAGGGAAGCTGAGGTGGCTCACTGCCGGGGGTCTGGGGCGCTTCCGGATTTTTCAGGTGGGTAAAGGGAAAGGGTGGGGAGCTGAGGTGCTTTGTCTCCCCTGGAAACCAGCATCCCAGGTCTTCACCCAGCAGCTGTCATGAAGGTACTTTATCCCTGCCAGAAAAACATGGGCACTCAGCCACACAGCAGCTTCTCTCCCTCCACAAATTAATGATGATTCTGGTATTAATTCCATAAATAATTCATGAAGTCAAACATAAGGTAACTTGAAGCCCCTGCCAGCCATGCTGAGCCGCTTCACTCACGGGAGAAATCTAAACACCAACCTGGGAGCCTCTTTGCAGGTTTGCAGGAAGTTCTGGCTAGTCTGTCCATGGAATTTTACAGGCAAGAATCCTGGAGTGGGTTGCCATTTCCTTTTCCAGGGGATCTTCCCAACCCAGGGATCAAACCTATGTCTCCTGCATGGTAGGCAGATTCTTTACCCCACTGAGCCATCAGAGAAGACCTGATATAGCTACACACATGTTCAGTTTAGCTAAATGCCCTTTATTACATAAATAGCCATTGAGTACCTCATCTGTGCTGGGCACGGTGCTGAGTAAAAGTGAATAAAGGACTCGGTATCTGGTAAAGAATCTGCCTGCAGTGCAGGAGACTGGGGTTTGATCCCTGAGTAGGGAAGATCCCCTGGAGAAGGAAATGGCAACCTGCTCCAGTATTCTTGCTTAGAGATTTCCATGGACAGAGGAGTTTGGCAGGCTACAGTCCATGGGGTCCCAAAGAGTTGGGCACGACTGAGAGGCTAACACTTTCACTTTATGTCTCAATGTAGAAAATTCAGTGAGAGGCAAAGTGGTAGATGAAGAGTCATTTATTAGAATAAGATGCTTGCGTGGCTTACAAGAGGGCACGCAGGAGAAGCCACACTCAAGAACTTAGCAGGCTACAATTTTTTAATCAAAGGATACGTGGGGAAGGGGAGAAGAACGTCTGGCTTTCTTGAGTGTGTGTGTGCTAAGTCGCTTCAGTTCTGTCCAACTCTGTCCAACCCTAAGGACTTCAGCCTGCCAGACTCCTCTGTCCATGACATTCTCCAGGCAAGAATACTGGAGTGGGTTGCTTGCCCTCGTCCAGGGATCTTCCCCACCCAGGAAGCGAACGTGCATCTTGTCTGTCTCCTGCATTGGCAGGTGGCTTCTTGACCACCAGCCCCACCTGGGAAGCCACTTTCTCGAGTAAACATCATGTTTTCATCAGCCGTTCTTCCTCCAGACTGGTCACGGGAGTTTTCTTGTCCCTGTATGGTCAAGCTAGGTCTAAAATGTGTTGCTTTTAATGTGTTCAGAGAGCCTGTCCTAGGGATCACTAACTTACTGACCTCGGTGGCAGAGTGTGGGTCTCACACCACCATTGTTTTATTGTCTTGAGGCATGCCTGTGCTTCTGTGTATGGTTTTGTTGCTAAGCAAGCCTGCTTGGTTTTGCAGTTAAGCAAGCCTGCTTTCTCGAGTAATTATTAACTTACAGGGGTCTCCTATGTTTTCTACTTGTAAGCCCATCGTGGGATTAACTAATCACCTACTTTGGCCCTTTGCTCTGTCCCTATCACTTGCAAGCAGAGGGCACGGTGCTATGGTACAGGCCCTAATCCCACAGAGCCAGCCCTGGGAAAGGGGATGTTCTCCACAACCCCAAACACGTGACTGAAACTCAGGCTGCAGGAGCGATGGTGCTTCCCAGAGACTGGCTTCTAAGCTTAGTAAGAGTAGAAGATGCTCCTGACCGGACTACAACTTGCTGGTGGCTGGATACTCCGAGTGTGGGTACACGTGTAAATGACATCACTGCGCCTCCCACCCTCACCCCTAGGATGCGCCTCACGAGCAAGAGAATGCATGAGACCACTTTCCCGGGCCCCTTGCCTGGCCTGAGGTCCCTGAAAGAAACTGGGGGGAATCAGAGCATGAGGTTCAGGCATCCCGGGTACCTGCCCCTGGCCCTCACTCAGGACGAGTCGCCTCACATTTCTGAACACCAGTTCCTCAGCTGTGAATTGCAGGGAGTGAACTCACTGGTCTCGAGGGCCCCTTCCAGATAGAATATTCTGTATCTTTGTGCAGTAGCAGCGGGAAGAAGAAAATAAAAGTCTGCATAGCCAGAGTAAAGTAATAAGAATTTTAAAACAAGCTATATACCTGCTGACTTTTTAATATACTATTTCTGGCCTGGAAAAAAAAATAACTGTATTATGCAAAATAAAACGCTCTTGAAAACTCCCATAACCTCTCCATGTGCGTTTTATTTCGCAGGTGTGGTGTATTTCACGCCGTGAAGGCTCTGTGTAATAGGGGCTCTGAAACCCAGTCACTGATAAGGCTCTATTTAGACCACCGGGTACCAGGAGCAGACATTTCCTGTACATCACTGGCTGGTTTTATGGCTCAGAACATTTGCATAAAGTCAAACAATTATCCCCAGGGGGGTAGATCATTTGCTCCTGCTTTTCCTTACCTGAAGTTGGGAGTTTTGAAACCCCCCCCCCCTTTAAGGATTCATGTCCCTGACTGATGACTGAGGCCATCTACTCAGCAACAAGCCCCAGGGACCTAGGCTGATCCCACCAGCTGCTGGGACCCAAGGCCTTCTCTTTTAGAAAATCCCTGAAGGAATCTGGCAGCATCCAACATCACGCCATTACTGGGAGCGCTTGTTCAGCACCGTGGCTGGACACCTCTCTCCCAGTTTCTGATTCCATGGGTCTGGGTGGCCTAGACCCACCGAGGCAACTGCAACCTGAACAGATTCACCGCGATGCTGATGGGGCTGGTCCCAGAACCACATTTTGAGAACCACTCGACTTGAGAGCGTATAGTAATAAGTTCCTGGTGGACGCTTAAGAAGAAGGGGTTCTGAAAGATGGTCACCCTCTGAATAATGAGTGAAGGACAAGGCTGAGTTTCTGAAGCTGAGCCTCCCCTTAAGAAGGAATCAGTACGTCCCAACTAGGTGTCCACCCCGCCTCCAGAGATGGGTGTTTTCCTGGTGGCCATTCTGGGTATGGGGGCTGGGGGTCAGAGGACGGGGACAGAGTCAGTGACTTGCTGCTCAGGCAGTCTGCAGTCTGCTCTGGGAAGGGATCTTCCTCTGAGTCTCAAGTAGAAACTCTTCTCCCCGACATCCCACCGTTCCCTAAATCCTTGGGCCAGCAACATCAGGACCACCTGGGCGCTCATTAGAAATGCAGAATCTTGGTCCCCTGCTCCAGGCTGCCAAGCCAGCATCTGCATTTTTATCAAGACTCCCAGCAATTTGCAGGCACTTCCCTTAAGGGACATAGAATGTGAAGAAACAGCTGCAGCACCAAGGAGAGGAGTTCTTCAAGGTTGAATCTTCCTCTCAGGAGGACTCGAGCCTGAGTTGGAGTCTAACTTGGAGAGACGTTGGGAGGAGGGACCTACACAGACAGCAACACCCAGGTGTGTCCGAGGGTCCAGAACAACGGAAGCCCAGTCGGGTCCAGGCCTGAAAGTGTTAGTCATTGAGTTGTGTCCGACTCTTTGTGAACTCATGGACTGTAACCTGCCAGGTTCCTCTGTCCATGGGATTCTCCAAGAAAGAATACTGGAATGGGTAGCCATGCAATCAATGCATGAATTAGGCTGGTATGTGACAAGAGAGGGCTTCCCTGGCAGCTCAGACGGTAAAACATCTGCCTGCAGTGCAGGAGACTTGGGGTTAATCCCTGAGTCAGGAAGATCCTCTGGAGAAGGAAATGGCAACCCACTCCAGTATCCTTGCCTGGAAAATCTCATGGACAAGAGAGTGAGAGACTTCACTTTCACTTTTCACTTTCATGCATTGGAGAAGGAAATGGCAACCCACTCCCGTGTTCTTGCCTGGAGAATCCCAGGGTCAGGCGAGTTTGGTGGGCTGCCATCTATGGGGTCGCACAGAGTCGGACACGACTGAAGTGACTCAGCAGCAGCAGCAGCAGAGAGTGATGACACCTCTGACCTACTGGAGGGCATCCTTTCTAAAGCCTTTCAGCTTTGAAACTTTCACTGTGCTCACCAAACAGAAGTCTTAGCAAGCTGGGCTCCACGTGCAAAGCTCCCAGGTTTTGCTCCCTGCCCTAAAGCAATAACCACATTGGTTAAAATGCATTGGCCACTTACAACANGTGATGACACCTCTGACCTACTGGAGGGCATCCTTTCTAAAGCCTTTCAGCTTTGAAACTTTCACTGTGCTCACCAAACAGAAGTCTTAGCAAGCTGGGCTCCACGTGCAAAGCTCCCAGGTTTTGCTCCCTGCCCTAAAGCAATAACCACATTGGTTAAAATGCATTGGCCACTTACAACATACCAGGACTGTCGTCATGATTCCCGTTTTATCCTTAAGAAAACTGAGGCCAAGGCCAACCTAGTCACCCATCCTCCGATTATGCAGCCTAGAAAGGACAGAGCCCAGCTGTGAAGGCAGGCAGTGGAGCCGGAGAGGCACAACGCAGCCTCCTCTAGTGACAGCCATGCCTGCGGGTGCAAACAGCATCTCTCTCGGAGGCAGGTAGAAGCAGACTCTCCCAGAAGAAACCAGAGCTTGTCAGGTGGTCTTAAGACAAACATATACTTTATCGCCCAAACAGGGATGTATTGAGAATAGAAAGTGGAACTAGTAGTAACTATGCCTCTTTGAATCAGCATGGTCCCCAGCCAACCAGGTGTCTTAGAGGGCTCCTTGCAGGGCTTTCTGATGGGACTAAGGGTTTAGGATGGCCTGTGCCAGTCCGAGGACAGACAGATGCTCAGACACTAAAAGGGGGGAAAATAGGAGGTGGAAGGGCAGATGCGTGGACCATGTGCACGTGTGTACTCAGTTGTGTCTGACACTTTGTAGCCCCTGTGGACTGCAACCCACCAGGCTCCTCTCTCCGTGGAATTTTCCAGGCAAGAATACTGATGGGGATTGCCATTCCCTTTTCTGAGGGATCGTCCCGACCCAGGGAACCAACCTGCTTTGCCTGCCTTGGCAGGCGGATTCTTTATCCACTGTGCCACCAGGAAGGTGAGTAAACCCTTAGAACCGAGTTATCTAGTTGGTTGCAGGGCAGGGAGTGTCCTACCTTTCTGTCCGTCTGTCTTTCATTAGCCACAAGCTGCAGTAAAAGCGTGTTAAATGTAGCCCTCTGCTCTTCTTACCACCCCCTCCTCCAGTAGTTAAATAGAACCAGCCAAGAGGGAGGAGAGAGTACGAAGCAAGGTCCAGCCTCGCCTTTCTCTGCACACAGAGCTCACTCTCATTGTTATCATCCTTGGGTGGGGGTTCACATCTTACAGGGGAACACTTAACCTACAATCAAAATTCCCTCTTAGATTCTCTACAGCAAGGCCCCCATTCAGGACTCTAAGGCAATAAACACTTAGATCATCTTCAGAGTGCCCTCACATCCCTATTTCGTTTTTGTCCTCCCAACAACACAGGAAATGGGTGGGTTGCATTATCCCTGTTTTATACACGGGGCTCAGACAGGAGCGGGTGGGGCTAGTGGTAAATACTTGCCTCCAATGCAGGAGATGGAAGAGATGTGGGTTCGATTTCTGGTTGGGAAAGAGCCCCTGGAGGAGGGCTTGGCAACCCACTCCAGTATTCATGCCTGGAGAGTCTCATGGACAGAGGAGCCTGGGGGACTACGGTCCCTGGGGTCGCAAAGAGTTGGACACGGCTGAAGCAACTCAGCACACAACGCAGGCATGACCAGGGAAAGCAACCAATTCTGAAACGGAGGTCATCACACCTGATGAAAAGCAGAATTGATTGGGCTGAGTCTGTTAACTGGAAATCATGGCCGCGTCATTCCTTCAGGAACTCCCGGGGTGACCCCTGGGTGGTTCCTCTTGAGGAAATAAAAGGAGTGAGGCGACGTCTTTGTGTTGTGCGGAGCTGGCCTGAGACAGCGGGTCCACACACGGCAACGGCCCTGGGTCTTGCCTGGCCCCGCCTCACCTTTCCTCCCCTTCGGCTGCCAGCAGATGTCTGCCCCACAGCAGCCCAGCTCTCCAGATGGTACAGACTGTCTGATCGCCACTGTTAGGACGGGTGGCGCATTCCAAAAGCGGAGAATCAGCCAGGGGAGACGCTGTCTCTTCTCTCCGAGGAGCCACCTACTGCCTGCGTTTAATACAGATGAGCGTCCCGCGATGGCGCCTCTGCCATCTGTGTCTGGGGGAGGGCCCAGCCACTGCCAGCTTCCCGAACCTATGGAAGCCATCAGGAACGGTGCCCTTGCCCTTGGCCCAACCCTGATGAAAAGACACGAGTTTCAAAAACTGAAACGTCTAAGGCAGAGTACTGGCAAATACGTGGCACATTAGGACCTCAGACCCTGCCCAGGAACCTTCAAACGGGAGCAATCTCTTTGGGCATTTGTACAGCATTATCTAACAGAGTTGGAGATATCCATTTCCTGGGAGTCAGCAACTTCGCCCTGAGGTATGCGCCCTATATAAACGCACGCCCGTGCGTGCCAGGATACACAGACTAGGATGTTGACAGTAATGTTGTTCCTAATTACCACAAACTCGAAACAACCCAAATGTACAATGAATAAACGAGTTGTGGCCACAGCAATCAATACCACTGCTGTCATTACACAGCAGTGAAAATAAGTAAATATAATCTTGAGCAAAAAAAAAATATGAAAGACAAAATACACATGGTATGATTCTATTTACACAACATTCAAACTCATCCAAATATTAAAAAAAAAAAAAATCCAGTGCTACACTGTAGTGTTTAGAGATGTGTTTGGATGTGGTAAATATTAATGTAAAGCAAGATTATCATCAAAATTCAGTACAGTGTGGATAACTCTGAAGGTTGGAAGGAATTGTGAGGGGCTGGAGGTTGGAGGAGGTTATATCTTGAGGTGCAGGTCATATTCTGCCTCTCCACGTGAGGGAAGTGACCACACAGGTGCTTGCTTCTGTACATGCGTGCCTCCTGCATTTTCCTGTAGACAGGTTATACTTCATGTACCTGTGTGCGTGCTAAGTCGCTTGAGTCTTATCTGACTCTNTTGGAGGAGGTTATATCTTGAGGTGCAGGTCATATTCTGCCTCTCCACGTGAGGGAAGTGACCACACAGGTGCTTGCTTCTGTACATGCGTGCCTCCTGCATTTTCCTGTAGACAGGTTATACTTCATGTACCTGTGTGCGTGCTAAGTCGCTTGAGTCTTATCTGACTCTGCAACCCTGTGGATCATAGCCAACCCAGTTCCTCTGTCCATGGGATTCTCCAGGCAAGAATACTAAACTGGGTTGCCATGCTCTCCTCCAGGGGATCCTCCAGACCCAAGGATGTATACTTCAGGCACATACACAA
>SJYA01012382.1:0-10809 GCA_006410615.1 Neotragus moschatus
ATATAGGGGCATTTTGAAGGGAAAATTTGGTAATTCTATCACCTCTCTTTCTCTTATAATCTGAATTCATCCTAGAGCTGTTCTCTTATGCACATTTACAGTGCCTTCTCAAGTAGAATTTAAGCGTTGGAGAGCTGGAAACTTGTTACACGTTTTCTCCCAGAGCTCAGCAGATCACACACAGTAGGTACTGTACATCTGTGAATGGAGAAGTCAACATCCAGGGGTTACTGAAGGAATACCTTAGATCCACACTGATCATGACTAGAAAACAAATCATGCCTGAATCTCACGATGAGTGCTTGCTCCTCATCACCATATGCAAGCCTGTTTGGCCAAGATCTGTTGGATGGAGCAGCTGTCTCAAGAAGCTACAAGCTGGCTGTCATAGCAGCCCAGCTTGGGAAATTCTCATCAGCAGTAAGGTATTATTTAAACTATTCCCAGTGACTGGATTTCTGGCTAATTAGAATCATTTTCTTTTAAGGGGCGTACAAAGTAGCTAGCGAATTCAGAACCATGGTCCAAAATACAAGTAATTCACAATAATATAAGCAGTGGAATGGGCAGACACTCATTTCCACTGCACTGGACAGAAGGGAGAGTAGTACATGGCCGCAAGGGATTCAACCAAGTAGAGTGTCTTGAGTACTTCCTCTNTAGAATCATTTTCTTTTAAGGGGCGTACAAAGTAGCTAGCGAATTCAGAACCATGGTCCAAAATACAAGTAATTCACAATAATATAAGCAGTGGAATGGGCAGACACTCATTTCCACTGCACTGGACAGAAGGGAGAGTAGTACATGGCCGCAAGGGATTCAACCAAGTAGAGTGTCTTGAGTACTTCCTCTGTGTGAGGCCCATGCTGGCTTTATTCCTCTCTGGGTCCTCATTTCCTATTAATCAGCACCACCAAGAAGCAAAGGCAACATTCTAATGGAAGTCTCTACTCTTCCTTCCTAGAAATCTTGCTTCCCCTACTCTAAGTTCAGCCATCTGTCCCACGCCCAAATCCCCCTTCCAGACAAATTCCTGATGAAACAATCATTTTCCTACATCCAATTCAGTAGTCCTCCTTGTCCTTGGCTTCTGCATCTGCAGTTTCAACCAACCATGGATGGAAAACATTCAGGGGAAAAAATTATTCCAGGAAGTTCCAAAAAGCAAAAGCTGAATATGCAGCACACAGGCAATTTGACTGAGCAACTTCACTTTGACTTTTCACTTTCATGCATTGGAGAAGGAAATGGCAACCCACTCCAGTATTCCTGCCTAGAGAATCCCAGGGATGGGGGAGCCTGATGGGCTGCCGCCGTCTATGGGGTCGCACAGGGTCGGACATAACTGAAGCGACTTAGCAGCAGTAGCAACATTGTATTTACAACTATTTACATAGCATTTACACTGTTAGGTATTATAAATAATCTATCTAGAGATGATTTAAAGTATATAGGAGGACCGAATTGGCTATATGCAATTACACTATTTTATACACAGGACTCTGCAGATCTCAGGATCTGTGGTAAGTCCTGGAACCAAACCCAGCAGACACCTGGGGCCCACTGTACTTCACTGTCCAGTACATTCATCTACTCCACCATCACTCACTGGTGTTCATGGTGCTAGTCACTTGCGGGAAAGAAAAGAATGCGCAGGTCCACATACGGAAGCACTGCCCCCTTAGGGGCAGGCAGCCAGGAGCCATCTGACCCAGCTCAGAGCATGCTGAAGCAGCTGGACAGCCCCTCCCTGTCCTCCCCATCCCACAGCTCAAAATGTTCTTCTCAGCACCTAGAAAGTGGGGAAATGCAGGCCACCAGGTACCCAACCATTGCACTTGGCAGTGTGGCTGCAGAGTCCCTACTCCCACGGCCTTCCCAGTCACCAAAGCCTCAGCGCTCTGAGCAGGCTGACCCCGCAGATTCCGAGTAAAGGGAGACTTGGAGCAAACGCACTATGATTAGCCCTGAGACTAGAGAGCTGTTCAGCCTGCTGCTATCACAGTGCCTGGCACACCACCCGGAAAGAGAACCGTGCAGCAGGGGAGGGCTGGCTCTGCAGAGCCTTGCCATTACTGTGTGAGACTCTTGAGCCTCAGTTTCATCTTTTCAAAAATTAGGGACAGTGTGTCTCCCTCCCTAAATAGCTGTTATTAGACTAACTGATTAATGAGTGTAGTTGAGGCCCGGAACAGAGTGCCTGGCAGAGTAAACACTCAGCACTTTGTGAAAGGAACTGCATCACAAACAACAAATAGACTCAACTCCACTTTGCCCCAGCCCATAAGTTCATCTCGGTGCACAGCTGAGTGAATCCCGGTAAATATTTGTGTGGCCACTGAATTCAAAGGACATAAGAAAAAAGGATCTAATGTTTGTTTTGTGATGCGGGAGTGTTCTATATGATTTGTGACCTCATTAAATCTTAGGATAAGGAGGTCTTCTTTCCAGTTTACAGAGAAACTGAGAAAGTCTCATAGCTATCCAAGGATCATGCTAAGTTGCTTCAGTCGTGTCCAACTCTTTATGACCCCATGGACTGTAGCACACCAAACTCTTCTGTCCTTGGGATTCTCCAGGCATGAATACTGGAGTGGGTTGCCGTGCCCTCCTCCAGGGGATCTTCCTGACCCAGTGATCAAACCTGCATATGTCTCCTGCATTGGCAGGCAGGTACTTTACCACCAGCACCACCTGGGAAGCCCAAGGACAGAGTCTAATTTGAAGCCAGGACTGCTGATTCCAAAGCTAGACAGCCTTTCCACAGAACCCCACCAAGTGTCGAGACGGAGGAAGGAGTTAGATATCTTCCAGGCCCCATCAGAGCAGTAAGGCACCTACCTCGGGTCCAGGCTCAGTGGGGCTCTGAAGGTGTCTGGGATAGCTAGCTGACTGACATCTCTGCAGGGGTCAGTCTTACCTAGTCATGCAGACAGCTGGAAATGCCAGTCAAGATATTCTAAGGGCAGGCTACTGACTCCCCACAAAGGCTCAGGCATACTAAGGGCCTGGATTCGGCGTATGACCAAATTTTAGAAGGCTCAGCTGAGCAGGACAGTAGGCACTGAATGAGCCTGACGGAAGATGCAGACTGCATCTGAGGCCACTGCTCCCGGGGTGTGGCAGACACTAGTGCCCGACTCCCTTGGGAGGTGCTTTGGCAGTCAGAGGGGCCCTTAGAGTTGTGGTCCCCTCCAAAGGCCTTCTCCCATCCCCCTCCCTCTGATTCAGCTGTTCCCTCTCCCCGCCTTCCCCCAAGGCTGTGCTCTCCTACTACCTGCCAGAAGCAGAGAAGGATGAAGTCATCCCTTTTGGCAATTTGGTGCTAATACCCAGAAAAATGTTTTTATTGCCCAGGCACAAGATTAGTGACTCTGACTACACATCTGCTCGCTTTCCCCCACCCTGGGCTCCTCTCTACAGTTGAGCTGGCTGTACTGATAACTCTTTTGGCTCAACTTCCTGCATCCACATGTGTATAGGATGCCAAGAGGAACTCTTGAGGGCCAAGGGGAAAAAAAAAAATGCTCAGCCCTTCTCAGACCTGGGCAGTGGGGAAATGTAAGGCACCTGGCAGTCACCCAGCCCCTACACTTTGCATTGTTCGAGCCTCTCCAACCAGGACCTGTTCTGGGGCCACCTCCACTCAGAACAGCAGTAGCTCAAGGCCATCTGAAGAAGTGGGAGAGGAAGAAGGAGGCAAGGGGCATCGTCCTGCTCAGAGACCGAGACACACAGGTGTTTTCCCACCNAGCCCCTACACTTTGCATTGTTCGAGCCTCTCCAACCAGGACCTGTTCTGGGGCCACCTCCACTCAGAACAGCAGTAGCTCAAGGCCATCTGAAGAAGTGGGAGAGGAAGAAGGAGGCAAGGGGCATCGTCCTGCTCAGAGACCGAGACACACAGGTGTTTTCCCACCGGGTTGTGACCTCCGCAAGCACCCCATTCCCCAGCATGCCGGCCAGTGTCTGCCAGCCAAATATTTCCAGAGGGTTTTGTGCCAGGCCCTGCAGTAAGCCCTGTTAACAATTTAATCTGTTTAGCCTCACAAGCACTTGATGCATTCCTGTCAATTTGCTTGAGGTGGCTCAGACAGTAAAGAATCTGCCTGCAATGTAGGAGACCTAGGCTCAATCCCTGGGTCGGGAAGATCCCCTGGAAAGGAAATGGCAACCCACTCCAGTATTCTTGCCTGGAGAATTTCATGGACAGGGGAGCCTGGTGGGCTATAGTCCATGGGATCACAGAGTCAGACACAACTGAGCAGCTAACACTTTTTACCTTAGTGTCAATGCTATCCTCCATTCTACAGGAAAGGAAACTGAGGCACAAAGAAATAATCACTTTAAGTCACACCAAGCCTGTAGAGACAATTCAAACTTGAGTATTTTGACTCCAGTGGTCTCAATATGCTTGAGATACATTTTCGTATACTTGGAAAGAATGACCAAGAATTCAAAAATTCCCGAGGATGGTGGTTACTTTCCTTCAACTTCCTCTAAACATCGCAAAAATAATCCCTGGAGGACAGAATGGTGGAGGAAGGTGAGAGACAAAGCAGCTGTTTTACCAAGATGAATGGCTTTTAGACTTTTGAAGGCATGAGCTAATAGGACTTTAAAAAGACATTTACACTATCACTTTAAACTAAGACCCCTTTAACCAAACCACACTTGCCCTCATCTGCACTTCCAATTTGCATTTATTTTAAAATAAATCCATAATTAACTTATAACCATATTATTTTTGAATTGTATGGGGGGCGTTAAAAGAGCTAATTTATAAAAGATAAACATCTTAAAATGCATTGTCATCTTTTTGCCACCTTCTTTCCACACACTTTTGCATCTTTAAATTCACTAGAATTAATTCCACTGGGATGTCCTGATTACTTCCTGCTGACACTGCCTTTCTGTTCCCAGGGTGGAGCTGGCGGGAGGGCAGGACAAAGCCAGGGTGGAAGGTGGCTAAGAATTAAGTTTATTCCAAATCACTGATCCTGAGAAGCTATTGTCTTCAGTAAAGTGAATTCAAGCAGTACATATGCCCACTTAGTGTCTAACAGCAATAAACCAGACGCCCATATTGCCAAAACCATCCATCCTCCCAAAACCAGGAACTTGTTTCAATGAAATAGTTGAGTTGACTTAGGGTGGATTTTGGGTAGGGGCAGTTTAACACTAAGTCTTTACAAAGCATGCACTTATAAAAAAGTTACAAAAATAGAGATCATTATCAACTAACTGGCTGGCAGGGGCTAGAGATTCAAACACGCTCAACAATCTGAAACAATGGTCACTGCCATGAGGCACACTTTTTTCTAAGAATACCCAACGCAGAACAGATTAGAGGGTTCCAGCCCAGGAGGAGAGTGGTATGGAGAAGAAAAAGTCCAACAGGGGTAGAGCAAGCGGAGTTAACCCAGATCTCATGATAAACCCAAATAGGGAGGAAGAGAGGATTCTAAATGATGAAATCCACAAGCTGCCTCCATGAAATCAACTTTGAGAAAGCTGCCTCTTCATTAAGGGAATAGGAGAGACAGTCTCAGTGCCAGCTACCCAGAGAATCTGAAGACTGAACTAACTCCACTCCACATGCCTCCTCTTCCTGATCTGGAGATGTTTGATCTCCCCAACACAACTGCACCTTGCCCACATCTCCCTAGCCCCCCACCCTGGTACCTCTATCTCCAAAAACACTGGAAAACTGGGGGCTCCACTCTCCGGAGACAAGCGGAAGGCTGGGCCCTTTGCTGATGCTGCCTGCGCTGATGGGACTAGCAGACCAGGACTCTGTCTTGAAGTCACTTTGGATAAATAACCCTGCAAACTAGAACAGCAGCGTGTGGAAGTCACACCGCGGAGGCACTGCATCACTGGACAGCCTCCCAAACCTGGAATTTTCGCAGTAAAGACAGCAGAAAAGACAGACCTTTTTGTTTCCCTTCTTGGAAAGAGGGGGGGAAACTGAGGCCTTGGGGCTCACAGGGACCTGCTAGTGATCACACAGCTAGATCACACAGCTAGTTAGTGATCAGAAAGATAGCCTCGCTGTCCTGATTCCTGTGTGGTAGGAATCCCCCCACACCTTTAATTTTAGCATCCCCAAGTATGCCACAACTAATAGTGTAGTCACTGGAGCTGAAATAACAGCAACAGGAAAGAAAGTGTGGAGAAAGTTACTTTTTCCTCTCTCCTGTAGCCCAAAGACAGCCAAGTTCCTTGAGATCAGGATCGAGGGAGATCTAAAAGAATTAAGCAAATTAAAAGTGAATTAAGTTTCTTTCAAGAGGCAGGAGAGCGGAAAAAGCGCCCAGACCCCAGCGGCAGTACTCACTGGCGCTCTCTACGCAGGTAATGAACCGGAGCAGGCACCCAGGTGGAGCCCGGCGCGCTGGTATATATAGGGAAGGTGTTGCGCAAAAAGGCCGGCGGCAGTCATCACGCCCCTCGCACATTCCAGGACCGCCTGCTGCCGCCGCCGGGGCACTGCCTACCTGCCGGCTTAATGAGCCCATCGTGACCTAGCCGGCTACGCCAAGGAAAGAGGCGGCCAGGCTTGGGGGCGAGATCTCAGACGGCGCCCCCCGCGCCGGATCCGCGGCGAATGTCCCCGCGCCCGGTAGGCAGGCGGCCCTTGCGCCCCGAGCCCCGGCCGTGCTGCAGCGCGCCCGCCCCGCCTTATCACCGGCCTCAAGATCCCAGCCAGGGCGGCCTAGCGGGGCTCCTCGTCTTCCCCAGCTTTCTCCTCCCCAAGAACCTGAATCGTCTAGTTAGCTCCTCTGAGACCGAAAAGGTCAGTGACGTTGAGGCTTAAGTAGAAGCCAACTGGAAACTCAGGGACAAATCCTTCCAAAACAAAGCCAGGATTGTTTGGTCTTATCAGGCTCGGAGATGCCTTCTGTCCTGGTAGCTTGGACAGTCAGACACTTGGCCAGCTGGAGTCCTGGATCTGCGACAGGCTGAGAAAAACGCTTAGCTGCTCACCACCAGAACCTCCCACCTGCCTGTCCCGGCTTGGGCAAAACTTGACCCTTATTTATTTTGCTCTGCCCTATATTCCAGGTGTTTTTCCATCCTGGCTTTGAGAAGACCTGTCCCAGGGAGACCCCATCGGGACGCTGAAGGAAGTAACAGCCCAGTTATGTGTGGAGCCAACGTTTCCCCCAGAAGGGCATCCCTGGTGGCTCAGACCATAGCGAATCTGACCACAATGCAGGAGACCTGGATTCCATTCTGATGGGGAAGATTCCCTGGAGGAGGAAATGGCAACCCATTCCAATATTCTTCCCTGGAGAATCCCATGGCCAGAGGAACCTGGCAGGCTACAGTCCATTGGGGCTGCAAAAAGTTGGTCACAACTGAGTGACTAACACTTTCACTTCCTTGGGGAAAGAGCAAGCTCCCTTTCCAGTGGAGGTTAGAGACGTTAGCGGACATAGGATTCCTTAGAGTTGCTGAGCTGGGATCAAACTTGGGTTTTATTCCAATACCCAGGCCCTTTCCCTCTGTCAAATGGCCCTGGTTTCACAGCTGAGNTGAGTGACTAACACTTTCACTTCCTTGGGGAAAGAGCAAGCTCCCTTTCCAGTGGAGGTTAGAGACGTTAGCGGACATAGGATTCCTTAGAGTTGCTGAGCTGGGATCAAACTTGGGTTTTATTCCAATACCCAGGCCCTTTCCCTCTGCCAAATGGCCCTGGTTTCACAGCTGAGGAAAAGGCTTAGCAAGTTAATTTGTTGCTCAGCTGCCAGCAACTAATAGTGGAAATGCCCCACTGAAACTAGGGTGGTTTCCTTTTCTGGCCATAAGGGGGACTCAGGAGTGCTGCTTCCAGGAAACCAGAGCCAGGCTCTCTGGGGCTGAAAAGTTAGTTGGTCACTCGCACTAACTCCTGGGTCCAACTGCCTGAGACCAGTGTCCTGTCTTGCCCCTTGCTTTTCCCCTGCCTTTGTCTGCTGTGTGTAAAATGGGAGTAATGGTCTCTGTCTGTTAAAGTGAGCTGAAATATATATAACACATAGAACAGTACCTGGCCCATGAGGAGTACATGTTAACTGTTAGAGCTTCCCTGGAACCCTCTGGTGTTGTGAGATGAGTGGGAAGCTTTGATTAGACTCATCTGGAACCTTGGGAGTCTGAGGTCATTGCTTCACAGTTTCAAATGCTGGTCATTTTAGTCCAAGGGCTAACACATATTGCTTGAGAGTGGGCACTAGAAATCAGATCCAGTGGACCTGTTCTTATCATTAGAGAGAGAACGATTTTGCCAGTGGGCACTGGTCTTAAAATCCAGCCCCCGGAGACAGTGAGCAAGCAGCGCCTCTCCTGGGAGCGACTTCTACAGCAGAGTCCACCAGTGATAGGGATCTGCTGGCATGCGTTCACTGAGCTCAGCTCTATCTCTGGCCCTGGGCAGGTGGCAGATTCATCTCAGGGATTCCCAGGGCGGGCCTTAATTGCACATTGGTCCCGCTGAGCCTCTCCCGGTAGGGATGGACTCTGTATGGCATATGGATCTAACTCTATTCACAGTGCCTTCCTAAAACTCCTAACGAAGTGAAGTGAGCTGCACTCAGTCGTGTCCGACTCTTTGCGACCCCATGGACTGTAGCCTACTGGGCTCCTCCGTCCATGGGATTCTCCAGGCAAGAATACTGGAGTGGGTTGCCATTTCCTTCTCCAGGGGAACTTCCTGACCCAGGGACTGAACCTGGGTCTCCCACATTGTAGGCAGACACTTTACTGTCTGAGCCACAGTGGAAGCTAAAACTCCTAAAAAAGGAGCTGACAAATGGAAATTTCAGAAAACCTGGCGAAAGTCTTAGGTCTCCCTTTTCTGGTCCAATGAAAAAGGCAAAATGCTGGTTCAGTGAGGAGTCTTTTTGTTGTTNGATTCTCCAGGCAAGAATACTGGAGTGGGTTGCCATTTCCTTCTCCAGGGGAACTTCCTGACCCAGGGACTGAACCTGGGTCTCCCACATTGTAGGCAGACACTTTACTGTCTGAGCCACAGTGGAAGCTAAAACTCCTAAAAAAGGAGCTGACAAATGGAAATTTCAGAAAACCTGGCGAAAGTCTTAGGTCTCCCTTTTCTGGTCCAATGAAAAAGGCAAAATGCTGGTTCAGTGAGGAGTCTTTTTGTTGTTGTTGTTGTTAATGGAAATGGGTCTCATTTACAGGTCAGAGATGATATCTATTTGATTCTGATTTTGGATTGTAGGGTTTTGTATTACTTTGTGTGTGCTAAGTCACTTTTGTCTTATCCAACTCTATGCAACCGCATGAACTGTAGCCTGCCAGGCTCCTGTCCATGGGATTCTCCAGGCAAAAATCCTGAAGTGTGTTGCCATGCCCTCCTCCAAGGGAACTTCCTGATCCAGGGATCAAACCTGGATCTCTTATGTCTCCTGCATTGGCAGGTGAATTCTTTACCACTAGCAAAAGGGTGGAGAGGGTGTGTGCATATAAAGTCTATAATCTGTCCCTTTAGGGGAACATACTTTCCTATCTTCATTCCAATCCTAATACAGAAAGCTACCATCACTCAGTACTATAAAGCACAGCCTATGCTTACCCATAAACTTCTAAACTGCTTTCCTTCAGCAAACTTGATCTGCATACTGCTGTCCTACAAGGTAGAACTGACTGATTTAGATAGGCCCACCTAGAGGCCACACAATATCTTGTCCAAAGTTACAATCTCTGTGCTAATACATGTCCACATTCCTTATTGAGTCCCTGGGGCCAGATGTAGTTCAGAATATAAAAATTTATATTTTTAGAAAGTAAGATGCAGATACTCCAGTGGGATTTGGGCAGTACCCTGTGATCAAACTCATTGATATTTTTACTGTAAAAATGTATACATATTGGTATTAAGTGGAATAAATTTGATTTTATACATCAGACTAGGGCATGGAATGAGTTTTTAAATGGCAGATTAGAGATCATGACTTTTTTTTTTTTGCCGCAGCCAAGTATTTTATATTTATTTATAATATTTTACTTGTGTAGGGTATTTTACATTATATATACATGTTTTCCATTTATACCTTTACTATAAACATTTTTATTTTTTATTAATTTTTTGTTTGATTTTGGCTGTGCAGGATCTTAGTTCTGCATGTGTGTGCGCACATGCACACTCAGTAGACCAGGGGTCAAAGCCATGCCCCCTGCAGCTTGGACCTAACCACTGGACCACCAGAGAATTCCCTATAAACATTTTTTAAAGGTTTCATGAATTTGCATGTCATCCTTGCACAGAGACCATGTTAATCTTCTCTGTATCGTTCCAGTTTTAGTATGTGTGCCGCCGAAACAAGCACCCTATAAACATTTTTTAACATGCAAAAAAGTGGAACTATTTTTACACTGCATATGTGTATACATTCTACCTAGATTTTGTAATAAACATTTTACTATACTACTTGCTTTTATTATGTATCTATCCTTCTATCAATTCTCCTGTTAATCCACTATTTTGCTTAATTTTTACGTCAGGTCACTTCAGCTATAAATTCTTCAGCATGCATATTGGCAACCAGAGTTCAATATTTCTTTCTGGTTTATTTTCTAAGTAATATATACAAAAGTGAACGCAAATTATAAATGTATCTTTTGGCACATTTTGACAAATATGTAAGCTTGTGAAACTCAAACTCTTTATTAAAATGCAGAATATTTCTGTCACCCTAAGAAATTCCTTCATACCTCTTCTCAGTAACTCTAAACTCACCTTCCCTCAAAGGCATGACTTTTACACAACTGTTTTGCACAAGAGATTAGCTTTTCCTGTTCTCA
>SJYA01012383.1:0-11549 GCA_006410615.1 Neotragus moschatus
CATCTTCGCACACCCAGCAGGAGAGAGCTGAGGAAAACTGGTCTAGAACCTTCCCTCCATCCTGGATAGCACTGCTCTTCCAAAATCTTTGACTTGCTCTCTTGAAGCTGATGTTCACTGCAGTCCAAAGAGAAGGATTCAGGGATCTTTGTCTCTATTTTCTAGGCAGAGGCAGTCTGCTCGCCCCCTCCTCTGCCTTTCAGCATTACTTTCTTTCTGAATCACCACCAGAGCCTGTGATAAGCCCAGATGGGATTTCGAGTCTGTCCTCTCACTGGGAGGATGTCGGGGGCAGGCAGAAATGTCACCCAGCCCACATAAGATCAGTCATCTCTCCACACCAGACCTCTAGCCTCCACTGCATGCTAGCACCACGCCCAGCACCCTCTCTTCTCCCGGGTCCCAGCTNTTTCTGAATCACCACCAGAGCCTGTGATAAGCCCAGATGGGATTTCGAGTCTGTCCTCTCACTGGGAGGATGTCGGGGGCAGGCAGAAATGTCACCCAGCCCACATAAGATCAGTCATCTCTCCACACCAGACCTCTAGCCTCCACTGCATGCTAGCACCACGCCCAGCACCCTCTCTTCTCCCGGGTCCCAGCTAGTGGATCTCATATCCATCTTATCAACTGCCTTGTTGCCCCTGCTGCCCACGTCCCAGGGCCCAGCCTCTTCGATGGTTGGTCTGGCATTTGCTTTGCTGACACTAATCTGTAGTCACTCGGGTGGGCTCCAGGGATGCAACCATGCCAATGGCAGAGGGATGGGCTAAGTGGTGGCCTGTCCAGAGCCTCCAGGCTCTCAGAGGGGAGGCTAGCTGCTCACCAATACTGTGGCCTAAGCTTGAGGACTCTGTCCTGGTTATGGAGTCCACTCAGCAGGCTGGCTGAACAGCTGGAGTCAGGGTCCTCACCCAGCTTCCCTGGTCACTCAGGCATAGGGTCTTCCCTTCCTTCTTTCCCAGCCGTTCCCTGGGCCCCTGCATGAATCCAGTCTCCCTCCAGGGACTTTCAGTCTCTCCCCTTCTCCTCCCTGCAGCATGTCGCCAAGCCAGGCTGACACCACCCCAGCTCAGCCCCCCCGATGTCTTCATCCCCGACAGCAACCTGGACTTCCCTGGCAGTTCAGATGGTAAAGAATCAGCCTGCAACTCGGGTTCCATCCCTGGGTTGGGAAGGAAGATCTGGAGGAAGGCATGACAACCCACTCCAGTGTTCTTGCATGGAGAATCCCATGGACAGAGAAGCCTGGGGGGCTACAGTCCATAGGGTCGCAAAGGGTCAGATACGACTGAGCAACTGACACTGTCACTTTCCACACCAGCAACCTGCCCCTGTCTTCACCGCCCGCCCCCCTGACACTGTGGGAGCCCTTCTCTGGGTGAAATCTGTCTGCTCTGTCTCTCCCTTACTTCAAACCCTCGCAGCAGCAGGTCAGCACAGCTCTTTGGCTGGAGTCCACACTGCACGCTCAGCTCCTGGTTCTCCCACTGTGCTGGGAGGCGGGCAGCTAGGAAGGGGCCCGCTGCGCCACCTCCCCCGTCTCCTGCACCCGGAGCCCCAGCGGAGACCTTCCTGCTCCTTCGGCCTCAGGGCGGGCAGCCCCTCCTTCTGGAAGGCCTCTGGCCTGCCTGGTCACGTGACCCTTCTCCAGCCCGCTGGGCTCACCCGTTTACTTCTGTGCAAGGTGCCACTTGCTGCACTGGCGTGCTCTGTGGGCGCAGGCATCTCAAGTTTTCAGGACTGGGCTTGTCTTGTTGCCTCCCATAGCCTGGGCGCCTGCACTGAGTCTGTCCTCAACCTGGCGAGTAGGGTTGCTTCTGCGTTGCTGTGTTTTGGTCGACTCCTCCCCAGTGGAATGAGAGATCTCAGAAGGCAAGCTTTATTCCTCTCTGCCTGTAGGAGTCTGGCATGCAGGGGGTACTCTGTAACTGTGGAAAGACTGAGTGATTGAACAGACGAGTAAGTGAATGTGAACGGACTCTATTGTGAGGGCACCCCGGTATGGACTTTCCATCCATACTGACCCACCCAGGGTACCACGTTGATGGGCTAGTTGGGGACCTGTGGTAAGAACCAAGGTCCGCATGTGTCCAGACACCCTGCAGGGCTGACCCAGGTCTCCCAGCTGCAGGGCTGAAGGGGGGTGTGCAGACTGGACACACAGGCCTGCTCCTGTTCCTGGGCACTGGCCAGAGTTTGGAGAAAGCACAAAAGATTCTTGCTCCAAAATCAGACAGGCCATAAGACAGTTTTAAAATGCACACACCTGGGTGCTCTGTGAAGCCAGGGTGGAAAGGTGGGTGAAGAAGAGGCACAAGGGTCAATGAACATGTTTGGATTAAAAGAAAAAAAAAAGCATCTAACAGGCAGGGAGGTTTGCTTTAACATTCTGGCACGTTCTGTTGATTTATGACTGTTGCTAGGTAACAGAGTACACTGAAGTGGGTGTGATTTTAAAGCTGTGGCTTCTGACCAAAGGAAAGAAACCATTAATCGGGCTGGGGGGCTGGAGGAGGGTGTAAATGCAACCCAGAGGACGGAACAGTTAGCAGCAATTAGAGTAAAGCCAAGGGGATCCAGCCCCTCCGTGTCTGTAATCTTTCACGTGTGTGTTCAGCTGCGAGGATGGAAAGCCAGCTGCTGACATGGCTTCTCCTTCAGAAAGACACCAATGAGAATTTATCTTTTATTTTGCAGTAAATCCATTTAGTAGCAGTTCGCTTTCTAACATAGCACTGCTGGTGTGCAAAGCGTATGAAGCGTGTCATCTTGATGGTCAGGGTTCATTGTCTTCGCTTAGGTTACCAAAGGCTCCAGCTTCTCAACAGGACTGTTCACTGGCTGGGCACACACTGATACCTCTGGGTGCTCTGCGGGGGTTCCAAGGTGAACGAGACAGAAGTCCCCCACCTGGTGAAGCTGACATTCAGAGTGTGTGTGTGGAGGGGGTAGGCAGACAGTCACTAAATAATAGTCATGTTTAGCAAGCCAAGTATATTTTATGCTACAAAGAAAAAAAGCCAAGCCAAGTAAAAAGGTCCAGGAATAGGGGTGAGTGTCCTGGCGGGAGGGGTGGTTCTGATTGTAATTATAAACTGGGGAATAGTCTCATCTGAGCGAAGTCTTAAAGGAAGTGAGGGACTAAGCCTTAGAGATGAAGGAAGAACAATCCAGGCAAAGGCATATGGAGCAGGTGCCCTGAGGCAGGTTGGAGAAACAGCAGGGAGGCCAGTGCGTCTAGAGCGGAGTGAGTGGGGAGGTGAGGGGCAGGGGGAAGCAGATCATGTGGGGGTCCCCAGGTCCACTCAGGTCCTCCACAGAGGGGACATCCTGGCAGGAAGAGGGGATACTGGGGGGACTGCAGTTCACTGGGCTGTCCTGTGCCAGGTCCTGTGCTGTGGGCTTGGGCACCTGACAGGGAGAGACTCTGCTGTCTAGCTCATGGGACAAGCAGGCTGAGGCCCCTGGGAAAGGGCCGGCAGGAGATCCGAGCCTGGATTCGGGCCTTTACCTGCCAGCTCCTTACCTGCCTTTTCCTCCCACAAACTCCTACTTATCCTGCAAGGCCCAGCTCAAATGTCCCCTCCCTCTGACTTCATCGGTACTCCTTACGCTTGGTGCCCCACAGCTCGGGGACCTCCCCCTCCTTGCAGTAGGGCTTCGGGTTTATCCTCTGGACCATGGACCCTTCAGGTCCTGCCCCCGGCCTGATTCACTCCCCAGAGCTCACTCTGGAATTGGCTACTGAACAAGTGAATGGGAGGGGAGGGGATGGGGAGAGAGGGAGTAAGTGAGGAAGGTGGTGTGTGCAGAGCAGCCTGTGAGAGAGAGTTGAGTGATGTGGGGAACAGAGGGTGAGGAGCTGGGAGGAAGGCCATGTAGGCTATGTCCGTCCCACACACGTGTCTCTGCAGGCCTACGGGTGTCCTGCGGGCTTTCTAGGTGGCGCGAGTGGCAAAGGACCCGCCTGCCCAATGCAGGAGACGTAAGAGACATGGGTTTGATCCCGGATCCATGCCCTGCACACAGGCCTTTGTGCCGCCGAGGGCCGTCTTGCTCCTTGTGTCTGTGTTCCTGACTCTCCCAACTCCACAGCGCCCTCTCTGCAGTGAGTGCGGGGTCCCGGCAGTCAGAGCCTGGGAAGCATGTGCATGCTGGCAGTCTATGTGGGAGGGGATCTCCGGAGTCATCACTTGGTCTCTCCTGTGGGAATATGGGATTCCCGTCCACTGAGACGGGGACCGAAGATTCTGGAGCTGATCCCTGAAAGAGAGGAGCATCAGCGATCCTCCCAGGATTCTTCTTCCAAATAAGTTAGGAGTGTCCAGATGATACTGACTCCCTCCTCTCCAGGCTGCAAGGACTATACAGTCCATGGAATTCTCCAAGCCAGAAGAACTGGAGTGGATAACCTTTCCCTTCTCCAGGGGATCTTGCCAACCTGGAGACCGAACCCAGGTCTCCTGCATTGGCGGTGGACTCTTTACCAGCTGAGACACAAGGGAAGCCCACGAATACTGGAGTGGGTAGCCAATCCCTTCTCCAGTGGATCTTCCTGACCTAGAAATCGAACCGGGGTCTCCTGCCTTGCAGGCGGGTTCTTTACCAACTGAGATATGAGGGAAGCCACAAATGGGCAAGACTAGACCAGCCCCTGGAGAACCAGAGAGGAGGGGCAGATAGGGTCCAGTGAAGTTCAAGCTCCAGGGTCGTGTGTCCCCCAGGCTGGCTCTGCTTTCTGAGACTTGAGCTTGTGCCTCATTTCTGAATTGCCTTTCTGTCACTTGCAACTCAAGGGTGCTGATCAACATTCCCCTTCGTCCCCTGGTAATATCGGGCCCTCAAGGACACTAGTTCTCAAACCCTGCAGCAAGACTAGTAGGTAGAGCCCAGCCACAGGGACAGCCCGTCCCTCCAACCTTTTTCCATAACAGACCCAGCTGCCCTCCTGTATGAACCAGTTGCCTCTTTCCCTGGCTCTCCAAGGTCCTCGGGGTTCTGACAGCCCCACTGGACTTCCCTCTCTGGTTCCCCGAGGGAAGCCTGGATGGTCCTGCTACCCAGCATGGCCCTTGGGCTGACCCACCAAGACACCCACTCAAGCCAGCCCTGTACCATCTGCCCACTGCAGAAACTCTGTTGGTCAGCCTGCACCACTCCCTATGGGAGGCACTGTGCTGGGAGGGAAGGAGAAGGGCTAGTCACCTGAGTTTCTGATAGGCTTCATTCATTCATTCATCCAAAAGTACTAAATGAGCTCCTACTGCCTGCCAGGCACTGGGGCCCACAGGGGAGGGGGAGACAGAGGTCATCTGATGCAAACAGCCGACTCATTGGAAAAGTCCCTGATGCTGAGAAAGACTGAGGGCAGAAGNCTGGCAGTCTATGTGGGAGGGGATCTCCGGAGTCATCACTTGGTCTCTCCTGTGGGAATATGGGATTCCGTCCACTGAGACGGGGACCGAAGGTTCTGGAACTGATCCCTGAAAGAGAGGAGCATCAGCGATCCTCCCAGGATTCTTCTTCCAAACAAGTTAGGAGTGCCCAGGTGACACTGACCCTCCTCTCCAGGCTGCATGGACTATAGAGTCCATGGAATTATCCAAGCCAGAAGAACTGGAGTGGATAACCTTTCCCTTCTCCAGGGGATCGTGCCAACCCGGGGACTGAATCCAGGTCTCCTGCATTGGCGGTGGACTCTTTACCAGCTGAGACTCAAGGGAAGCCCACGAATACTGGAGTGGGTAGCCAGTCCCTTCTCCATTGGATCTTCCCGACCTAGAAATCGAACCGGGGTCTTCTGCCTTGCAGGCGGGTTCTTTAACAACTGAGCTATGAGGGAAGCCACAGATGGGCAAGACTAGGCCAGCCCCTGGAGAACCAGAGAGGAGGGGCAGATAGGGTCCAGTGAAGTTCAAGCTCCAGGGTCGTGTGTNCTGGCAGTCTATGTGGGAGGGGATCTCCGGAGTCATCACTTGGTCTCTCCTGTGGGAATATGGGATTCCCGTCCACTGAGACGGGGACCGAAGATTCTGGAGCTGATCCCTGAAAGAGAGGAGCATCAGCGATCCTCCCAGGATTCTTCTTCCAAATAAGTTAGGAGTGTCCAGATGATACTGACTCCCTCCTCTCCAGGCTGCAAGGACTATACAGTCCATGGAATTCTCCAAGCCAGAAGAACTGGAGTGGATAACCTTTCCCTTCTCCAGGGGATCTTGCCAACCTGGAGACCGAACCCAGGTCTCCTGCATTGGCGGTGGACTCTTTACCAGCTGAGACACAAGGGAAGCCCACGAATACTGGAGTGGGTAGCCAATCCCTTCTCCAGTGGATCTTCCTGACCTAGAAATCGAACCGGGGTCTCCTGCCTTGCAGGCGGGTTCTTTACCAACTGAGATATGAGGGAAGCCACAAATGGGCAAGACTAGACCAGCCCCTGGAGAACCAGAGAGGAGGGGCAGATAGGGTCCAGTGAAGTTCAAGCTCCAGGGTCGTGTGTCCCCCAGGCTGGCTCTGCTTTCTGAGACTTGAGCTTGTGCCTCATTTCTGAATTGCCTTTCTGTCACTTGCAACTCAAGGGTGCTGATCAACATTNCCAGCCCCTGGAGAACCAGAGAGGAGGGGCAGATAGGGTCCAGTGAAGTTCAAGCTCCAGGGTCGTGTGTCCCCCAGGCTGGCTCTGCTTTCTGAGACTTGAGCTTGTGCCTCATTTCTGAATTGCCTTTCTGTCACTTGCAACTCAAGGGTGCTGATCAACATTCCCCTTCGTCCCCTGGTAATATCGGGCCCTCAAGGACACTAGTTCTCAAACCCTGCAGCAAGACTAGTAGGTAGAGCCCAGCCACAGGGACAGCCCGTCCCTCCAACCTTTTTCCATAACAGACCCAGCTGCCCTCCTGTATGAACCAGTTGCCTCTTTCCCTGGCTCTCCAAGGTCCTCGGGGTTCTGACAGCCCCACTGGACTTCCCTCTCTGGTTCCCCGAGGGAAGCCTGGATGGTCCTGCTACCCAGCATGGCCCTTGGGCTGACCCACCAAGACACCCACTCAAGCCAGCCCTGTACCATCTGCCCACTGCAGAAACTCTGTTGGTCAGCCTGCACCACTCCCTATGGGAGGCACTGTGCTGGGAGGGAAGGAGAAGGGCTAGTCACCTGAGTTTCTGATAGGCTTCATTCATTCATTCATCCAAAAGTACTAAATGAGCTCCTACTGCCTGCCAGGCACTGGGGCCCACAGGGGAGGGGGAGACAGAGGTCATCTGATGCAAACAGCCGACTCATTGGAAAAGTCCCTGATGCTGAGAAAGACTGAGGGCAGAAGGAGAAGACGGCATCAGAGGGTGAGATGGCTGGATGGCATCACTGATGCAACAGTCATGAACTTGGGCCAACTCTGGGAGACGGTGGGGGACAGGGAGGCTGGCGTGCTGCAGTCCATGGGGTCTCAAAGACCAGGCGACTGAACAACATTGCGGCCTGTGAGTGGCTCCTCAACCTTAGCTTCTCTCTGTGGCTAATATTCCTGCTTGGGCCTGAGCTGTGTAGGTTTCCTCAGACTTTATTTGGAAACGGGTGGTCTCATTTTTGAGAGTTAGTGCTAATACGGCTTGTGGTCCTCTCCATGGCTTTCATCCATTTGTCCCATCTGGTTCCCCATGAATCTGTCCCTCAAGCTTCCTTGAGATCTTGAAGTCAGTGGTTGTTGTTAGTCGCTTAGTGGCATCTGACTCTGCGACTCCATGCACTGTAGCCCACCAGGCTCATCTGTCCATGGGATTCTCCAGGCAAGAATACTGGCACGGGTTGCCATTTCTTTCTACAGGGGATCTTCCCTGACCCAGAGATCGAACCCAGGTTTCCCGCATTGCAGGCAGATTCTTTACCATCTGAGCCACGAGGGACATTCCCCTTGAAGTCAGGAATGTATGTTAGTCATTGGTTTCTACTCCAATGTCCCTTGTAGGTGTGATACCTAATAGTGATCAATAATTTTAATTTAATTAATGGATGGTGAATAAATGCTCTAAGGACTCAGCGATGACTTCAAGCACTGAAGTAATCAAGGAGGGCTTCATGGAGGAAGTATCGTGAGAAGGGTGGCTTGGAGTTGCTGGTAAGAAACACAAACGAGTCTCCCCTTGAAAGATGAATGTGTGTCCCCAGATGAGAGTCTGGTTCTGGGAAGCTGCACCAAGCTCCCAGGAGCCTGCCTGCAGGACACTTGGAGTCTTCTTTCCCTGACACCACCAGGTCCAGGTGGGACATGGGGATGAGCATGGGGCCTTCAGGGCCCTCTTGCTAGGGCTGGTTGGAGGGGTAGATGCATGGAGGGTGCACACCTGGCCGGCAACATTGTGAATTATTGATCACCGGAGAGTAATGTATAGGAAAGGTCATTTCCCTCCTTAAATCAAACTGTTCCATCATGCTTAATTGCCTGCTTCCCAAATTTCTCTCGGGCTGGCCTGGGGATGGGGATTAATTCTGAGCCTATTTNGAGAGTAATGTATAGGAAAGGTCATTTCCCTCCTTAAATCAAACTGTTCCATCATGCTTAATTGCCTGCTTCCCAAATTTCTCTCGGGCTGGCCTGGGGATGGGGATTAATTCTGAGCCTATTTATTTTGCCTGAATCTAGTCTACAGGGTACAACCGGATGTGATCCATTCCTCTTTGGTATTAAGTCTGAACACTGTGGATGCGATTAATTCAGGGGTTAAATGGAGAAGAGAGGCTCTTCCCCTACCTGGTACTGCAGAGAGGCGTTGCTCTAAGTACCCCCATCCCCTCAAGTCTTGACCTATTTGAGGGGTGGACTGGCAAAATTGGAGAAATGGGGGGAAATCTACCAGGCTCTGTGTGTATCATCTCCTTCAGTTCTCACTGAGACATCCAAATAAAACAAATGTTGCTGTTGTTCAGTCGCTGTGTTGTGTCCAACTCTTTGTGACCCCATAGACCCTGTCATTTGCTCTCTCCCAGAGTGTGCTCAAATTCATGTCCATTGAGTCAACGATGCTATCTAACCATCACATCCTCTGCTACCTTCTTCTTCTTTAGCTGCCAGTCTTTCCCAGCAGTAGGGTCTTTTCCTGTGAGTCAGCTCTTCGCATCAGGCGGCCAAGTAATAGGATGTGGGAGACGAGATGAAATCGAGTCCAAAGAAAATTGTTAAGAGCAGTTTGCAAGGATTCTTCCACCCCTTCCTGACAAGGTAGGGTGGTGGGTAATGATGGGAAGTCATGGGGAGTGTTGCTCTGGAGGGGGCCGTGCTGGGGCTCTAACGTACTGCTAAGCAGGAGGAAGAGAAAGTACCCACCCCTCCTCTGTAGTCAAGCATGGATGGATGACTCAAAGCTTAAAATGTACCTGATCGCTTTCCAGCCAGGAAAGAACAACAGGAATCAGATTTACCTTCCCACTCAAAACAACTGAAAGTCAAGACAAAATATGTGAAACAGTGGTTTTCAAGATGCTGAACAATAGGCCGTAAAGGGGACAGTGATCAGCGAGAAACGAAAACACAAGGAGACCCCAGGATTTCTCCAGCTGCTGCCTTGAGAGTTCCCCGTCCAGGTTTCAGGGAGACGTTGTCCAAGCTGAGTCTGGTAAAATCCTCAAGCTGAGGAAACGGAGCTGAGATTCTGGAGAAATCAAGGAAGCGAGGGGCTCACGGGGCAGGATAATGAAGAGGAGAGAGCTCCAAAGAGAAAGAGAAAGTTCCAGAGGCAGGGAGAGGCTGAGCGTGAGCACTCAACTCAGAAATGATCAGCCCATGCATAGGAGGAAATTGCCCAAAGTTAGGGCAGGGATCATAGAAAAGGCCCAGAGGGCACGGTGTTGTGAACACACAACAGAGAGAGTTGGGAATAGTGCCTGCTGCTGCTGGAAAAATTCACATTCCTCGGGGGCATTGGGCAGCCTGTTCAGCCAAGCCTTGCCTCACTAGTGGAAGATAATATGTCCAAGATTGAAAACTGGTCCAAATGTGCCTAGCAAATCACCAAAGTAAGACTTGAAAGAATCAAATTGCTTGTGAGTTAAGGTCAAGAATACCTCTAGAGTTATAAACATATCCAGCATCTTTGGCCCACAAGGTAAAAGATGTCCGACATCCAGTAAAACAATTACTTATATTAGGGGAAAGAAGTGCGAACTACTGGAGACTAAGACGTGGAAACCGGCGTGTACCTCAGTGCTGGATGAAACCCTCCGTTGCATTTAAGGTACATTGTGAAGATTAAATAATCAAAGGTCTATACAACACGCCTTGATCAATAAATCCTTGTTTCCATCCTTTTTTTTTTTTTTGCTGTTAATTATTAATTAAACTAAGATCATGGCATCCAGTCCCATCACTCAATGGAAAATAGATGGAGAAACAATGGAAACAGTAATAGACTTTATTTTCTTGGGCTCCAAAATCACTGCAGATGGTGACTGCAGCCATGAAATCAAAAGACACTTGCTCCTTGGGAAAAAAACTATGACCAGCCTAGACATATATTAAAAAGCAGAGACATTACTTTGCCAACAAAAGTCCATCTAGTCAAAGCTATGGTTTTTCCAGTAGTCATGTATTGATGTGAGATTTGGACCAGAAAGAAAGCTGAGTGCCAAAGAATTGATGCTTTTGAACTGTAATATTAGAGAAGATGCTTGAGAATCCCTTGGACTGCAAGGAGATGAAACAAGTCCATCCTAAAGGAAATCAGTCCTGAATATTCATTGGATGGACTGATGGCTGAAGCTGAAGCTCCAATACTTTGGCCACCTGATGTGAAGAACTGACTCACTGGACAAGACCCCGGTGCTGGGAAAGATTGAGCGCAGGAGTAGAAGGAGACAACAGAGGATGAAATGGTTGGATGGCATCACCGACTGGATGGACATGAGTTTGAGCAAGCTCCGGGAGTTGGTGATGGACAGGGAAGCCTGGCCTGTGCAGCCCCTGGGGTCACACAACTGGGGTCAGTTGGACATGACTGAGTGACTGAACTGAATATCTCAAATGATTTTTTTGGAAAGGAGCAAGTTTTAAATGAGTATTAAAGTTTAAATGAGCATTAAAATGTTGAGGGCCCCTGGATTGCACAGTGTTGTACCAAATGTGTGTTGTATCTTTGTGGATGAGAACCGTTATAAAAACTGCATTACGTACCTTCAAAGTACTTCTAGGTTTGTAGTGGAGATGGTGAGGTGACTTTATGTTTGTTTTTGTTGTGTTTAATTAATTTTGATTGGAATATAGTTGATCTACAGTGTTGTGTTAGTTTCAGGGGTTCAGCAAAATGAATCAGCTACACATATATCAATTCTTTCTTGGATTCTTCTCCCATATAGGCACTAGAGTATTGTGTAGAGCTCCCTGTGCTACCCAGTAGGTCCTTATTATTTTATATATAGTAATGTGTCTATGTCAATCCCAATCTCCCAGTCTGTGAGTCTGTCTCTGTAAAAAGAACCTATTTTGTAAATAGGTTGCTTTGTAACATACTTGTTTTAGATTTCCACGTAAAAGCAATTCATGTAGTATTTGTCTTTG
>SJYA01012384.1:0-11824 GCA_006410615.1 Neotragus moschatus
GGAGGCCTGGCGTGCTGCAATTCACGGGGTCGCAAAGAGTCGGACAGGACTGAGCGACTGAACTGAACTAACCTATAAAGGAAAAGAATTTGAAAAAAAAAATGTATATGTGTGTGTGTGATTGAATCACTTTGCTGTACACTTGAAACTAACACAACACTGTAATTAACCATGTATCAATTAAAATTTTTTAATGTGAAAAACAAAGATGACAAAAGAAAACACAGGAGAACTTATTAAAACAATCTCAGAAGTTTTTTCAAAATTTAAGACAAGACTCACATCAAAAAAGACTGCCAGAGTTGACTATGTCAGAATTTAAAAATTCTGAAGCCCACAGGGAGAAAATGGACCAAAAATTTGAACAGCGTATGAAGAGAAAATGCATCTGGCTTCTGACTCACAGAAACAAGCTCAACTTTTAATAAAATATAAGAAATGCAAAACAATAAAAGCAAAAAATCCTCAAATTTAAAAATCCTGCCAGCAGAAAAATATAGAAGCTAAAAGATCAGGGAAAATTGGGATAAAATGTTTTCAACATGTAAGACAGAATCCCTTTAAATTAGTAAAATGGGGTATTAAAAAAATAAAGGTATGGAGAGACGGTTCACAGAGAAGAAAAAGCAAATGTTTACCGATTTAAAGAGATAAATACCTCATTTGCAGTAAAAGAAATGTAAATGAAAACTCCAGTATACCATGTCTTATCAATCAAATTAATGAAGGTAGAAGCTGTGACTGCTAGTGAGTAGTGGCTGTTGGTGAAGGTGTGGGGAGACTGGCGTGTTTACACAATGTTCACAGTAGTGTAAATGGGCCCAAGCCTTTATATGGTAATGTCTTATCAAAACATGTACAAATATCTTAACCTTGCTGGAAGCGGAGGACAGTGGGCCTCTTGAAGTGAATGCAGTTAAAATGGAGACCAGCATTTTATGAAACATGGATCTGACTGGGAGGTTACCTTGAGGAGTGGTAATAATAGCCTTGAAAATAAAATTGTCATAATTGCAGATACCTCCTCATTAGGAAAAATGCATTGAGAGAGGTTGTGATGGATTGTTGTAACATGTGACATGGCCCCGCAGTAGGGCACCTCTCACTTCATAATGGACTCAGGCAGCACTTTCATACAGAGGGTCAGTTTTATAGAAGGTAGGGCTTCTATAAAAGGCTTCACCAAGGGGCCGCTCTTAATGTTTTATTATTTCATTTGCACCCCTTTGAAATGCTTTTCTAGGTATCAGCCTTGCTTTTCTCTTCAGTTGGTAAATGCTTTAACTCTGCCTAATTGTCTAACCTCTGAAGAGAGATTCTTCAGTTTCATTTCCCTTAACTTCATGAAATCTTGCATCTTGACAAGGTTTACAGTTCTTCATAAGTAATTTACTTTATGTTGTCCTTGTTTGATAAGAGACAGCCTAGGTGACTCAGTCAATGGAGACAGAACAGGGCTAAGACGGGTAGGGAGAAGCAGCAGTATTCAGTGGGGAGGGACATTTCAGAGGGACTCATTTCAAAATCAGGCAGTTCATTAGTGAATATTTGACTGGTTAATGGCTGTCTTTGGCTGCCCTATGCATCCATCAATAGGGGACTTGTTCCATACATTATGGCAGAATGGAATGCTCTGCAGCTGTTAATAAAAAGGAGAAGCACTAGATGTCTGAATATGGATCCATCTCCAGAACACACAGGCGTCTTCTCTCTGAACAGTGCACACTGGGGCTGCGTGCTTACGGAGAAATGAGAGGGCTCGCTACTGCAAACTGAAGGGTTTCCTTATAGCATGATGCCCACAGAGACAGGGCCCCTGCCCAGTGCACTGGCCAGGGCTCCATTCTCTTCAGATGCCCCGGGGTTGCTTCCTGCCCAGACCATCAAGCAAGGAACTACTGGCCACCTCCTGCCAGCTTCAGGCAAGGCAGTGTTGCCCTTGGAAACGCTCAAGGCCTTCCTCAGGCTTTAATGAGCAGCCCACCTATGCACTCTCTGATGCTCACCGATGAACACGCAACATGGTGTTCTTTAGCATCCTCACAGGCCTCCCACCCCACCACCTACAAGCCTCTTTCAGGTGGCTGGGTCCCTGTGCTCACCAGAAACAGAACTGAAGCCACAAAGACTAGTGCTGTCATGAGCATGGTCCATGTGGGGAAAGCCCAGTCCAGTGGACTGAGAGCAGAGACCACGCTCTCTCAAGGATCCTAGAAGCTCACTCACAAGAAAGCAGCACTTCAGCCGTCACCTGTTCATGTGCGTGTACACAAACAACCCTGCAGGATAAAGGTGCCCTCAGGAGTACTGCCCCCGACACACCAAGCTTGTCCGGGCAGCTCGAAAAGAAGCCTGGCATACCTGTGTGAAGTCAGAAAGGCAGACTGCAGGTAAACAATGTATGCTACCACTTGTGTCGAAAGGAGGTCTGTTATAAGTATGTTTGCCCATAGAACACACTGAAAAAACACAATAGGGAACTTTGATAGCAGTAACCTTTAGGGAAGCAAACTTAGGAAGGCAGGGTTGGGGTGGGGACAACCTGAGTTTTTGCCATTTTCCCTTTGTATACTGCATCTGTTTTCCCTAGCATGTGTAAAGCTCCTTTAATTATTACTTTTTAAGAGCAACATCCTAATAGGGCAAGGAAGGCGTGCTGCAGTTTCTGCAGATGTTCTGCCAGGCTGTGACCAAGCAGCCCCCGCTGCGGGGCCGGGCTGGTGGGCTGTGGAGCGCGGTGGCGCAGTGCTGTGGGCTCTGGTTCATGTCCCTCCGAGGAGCAGGGCTGCTCCTGCACAAAGACGTTTTTGACACGGAGAGGCAGAGCTCCAGTGAGAGCAGGGAGCCCCCCGCCCCCCTCTGATGGGAAGGGGTGCCCTCCACCCATCTGCAGACCTGCAAGGCTCTCCTGGGAAATGAAATGCTATGTAGGTTTTGTCGTCATGGAATTTTGCGAGGAGAGATTTTTAGAGGAGTGAACACTGTACATGTTCTGACTGCTGTGTCTCATTAAATGCTCAAGTTTTTATGTAACTTTTCTTCCATTTTCAGATAATCTTTGATTTTGATTAATGCCACAGTGACAATACTTAGTACATTTTTCTGCCCATATTCACATTTTAAAGTACAGCTTAGACCTCATTTCACATGCAGGCTTTATGTTGCCGAAACACTGCTCTGGGGAGGGGCACGTTGTCTTCACTTCTGAAGCCACGCTGCTTGGGAACTGGCTGCGTCCTGGGTTTTCTGGGGAAGTGACACAGTGTTGACCTGGGAGGGGGCCCTGATCGCTCCCTTTGGGGAAAAGAAACAGAGGCGTCCCGGCTGCTGACCCTCTTGGGATGTGCCCACACCCACCCTCTCCAAGGGCTCTGCCCTGGATGTCCCGGCCCCTGCCTCGGCGTGGGGAGGCCTGGATACACCGTTGGCAGAGAAGCTGGGCGGGAAGAAGCCAGCCCAGCACCCGCCACTGTAAGAGGAAACGAAGAGAGACAGCTCCAGTCAGCCCCAGGAGCGGAGCCTGGAATGGCTCTGCAGCTGGAGCGAACACAAAGGACTTTTCAGACCCTGCAGCCAAGGTGCCCAGGGAGCTTTTTTTTTTTTTTTTTTTTTTTTTTTTTTTAAAAAAACAGCTATTAGGGTGACAAGTCTTTCCAAAGGCCAGCAGTTGGCGAGCGTTTCCAGGAAGCTGGTCTGGCACCAGGCTGGGATTGGAGCAACTTTAACGAGTTAACTTCAGAAGGAAGGAATCATCAGGAAAGGTTTAAGGTTCAACAAACTTTTTGAATTATTTTGCAAAAGTCCTGGCTTTCAGATTCAAAGGCATGCTTTGCCGTGACTGTTTAAGCCAGAGCCTATTTCAANGGCACCAGGCTGGGATTGGAGCAACTTTAACGAGTTAACTTCAGAAGGAAGGAATCATCAGGAAAGGTTTAAGGTTCAACAAACTTTTTGAATTATTTTGCAAAAGTCCTGGCTTTCAGATTCAAAGGCATGCTTTGCCGTGACTGTTTAAGCCAGAGCCTATTTCAAAGGCAGTGCAGCCTGCACGTTTCTGATTCAGCCGCCCCAGGTGTTTGTCTTAGCTCCTCTGGACGGAGGAGCAAGTGCCATCCAGTGCCGGGAAATCCTGGGGTCACCTTACACGTCTCATCAAACATCGCTCCACCCACGTGCCTCTCCCTCTGCCAGCCCCCACAGCCCTGTGTGCACACGCGCGCACACACGCGCACACCTTCCCCAAGCAGGAAGCTGTTCTTTGCCAAGAGCGAATGGAATTCAGATTTCCAGAGGGTGTCCTTGGCCTCCAGCTCCACAGCCACACGCTGAAGAAAGGTCCTAGTGTGTGTGGTGGGGGCAGAGAGAGAGGGGCCTCCATCTCTGCTCACGTCTATCTCGGCCCCAGGAAAAACCCACAACTGGCTGCACTCTGCTCAGCCACACCCGGCCTCGGTCACATTCCTTCCCTTCCTGAGCCCACACTGGGTGGCCCCGGCAAACCAGCTCCCACACCTTCCTCCCCGCCAGCGGGGAGACCTAGGCCAGGCCCTTGTGGGGCAACCAGCAATTGCAGATGAGGCGCCCGAGCGCCCCAGGTCTGAAGCCGCCGGAGACCACGGAGGGGTCCTCAGAGCTGCGCATCCTGCTGGGGCCCACTGTCACCTACAGGGTCGGGGCCGGGGTGGGGGACAGCACTCCCCGCCCTTCCCCGGCACACTGCGGGGCGGAGCTCATGCCAAGTCCCTCTTCCCTCCAGCCTGTGGCCTGCTTGCTGTGAGCTGACACTGCCCCTCCCCACCCCAGGGTCCCTGCACACACGCAGCAGAAAGGAGCCGCTCTCCTCTCTGCAGTCTGAGCCTCTCCAGCCCCAAGGTCAGCCTCCTCAGGAGTTAAACATTGACAGGCAGAGCCCAACACCAACCCCAGTAAATGAGACAAGTCTGTGATCAGCCTCACATGGTGGGCTGGCTGGTTGCACTCAGTTTCCCGAGTCACTGGGACTTGCACCTGTGTGGCCAGGTGGCATCAGATGGAGAGAGTGATATTCCCCAGGTCATCATAGCCACTGAAGACTGTGATGAGCAGCAGCATTTATGGCATTTTAGGGGCTCAGTGCAGAGGGAGGCCTGGTGCCTTGGCAGAGTGTCCACTGCTAAACAAAGGTCAAGCTCCACTCTTCTCAGACGTGCTCTTTGTGTGCTCACAGGACTGTTTTCATAAGTGCTGGCCTGCATTGCTACCTGGGAAGAAGGCTACAGTTTTTCCACCTGCACCTGGAGTCTCAAGTCGGTCTTCTGACCTTTCTCACAGCTGTCTAATCCTCTTGCCTGGTTTGGGAAAGGCAGCACCCTTGTCTTGGTCTTACCCGTGTGGGTGTCCTGGATAAGTATGGGGCCCGGAGGTGGCCCCAGAGACTCACTCGACTGTACTTTCTGAGCCCGAGTCTCCGTGTTTCTGTCATGCCGACTCGGCCCCACCCGCCTCTCCTCCTAGGAGGGGCCTGCAGCAGAGTCAACTGGGGTACACGCTTCTGCCCCTGGGTGCGGGGGAAGCAGAGAGCTAATGAGCAGGGCACGGCCAGGCTGAAGGCCTTGAGTGACTGGGGCATGGGGCTCAGGAGGGTGCCCCAGCCAACCCCCTGGGACTGAGGTCACTTGGCCCAGGTGATGAAGGAAGTTGGCTAGGACTGGTGTGGGATGGAGGCAGGGCCCACTCGAGGAGACAGGCTGCTTTGGGACAGTGAAAGAGCACAGGGTTCAGAGTTGGGAGCTGAGCGCCTACCTGGCTCTGCCAGCAGCTGAGCAAGTCCTCTGTCTTTGGTCTCGGGGCTCCCATTTCCCACTCTTTCCATCTCCTGACATCTGCAGGTGTATTTTTCCACCTTAGACCCAGACCATGTGGTCTGACCAAGTCCATTTCCCAGTGCATGAGACAGGCCGGTGATGGAGGGGGGCCCGTTAGCACCAAGCCTTCAGGCACTGCCACAGAGCAAGGGGTCATGGGGAGAGCATCTCAGGTGAGGCCATTGGAGCCCTTGGGGACAGTCCCGCCCCTGCCATTTGTACACACACTGCCCCAAGTTCATTGAGGCTGGGAGCTAGTCTTTCTGAGCATTGCTCCACCTGAGGCAGCCCCAGCTTATGACCCTGGCCTTGCAGCCAGGCCCCTACGAGCTTCCATCTGGAGCCCACACACCCAGCGGGGGTTTCATGTGGCAGTTCAAAGAGAAGATCAGGAAAAAAGCATTCAGGTGTTTCAAATGGGAAGAGATTCAATTTAACTTCACAAATCTGGACATGAACCTAAAGAAAACATTGAAAAACAAGCCCACCTATGAAAGGCCTGAGAGAGGAGATTAAGTAGGGGAAGAAAGATCCCCTTGGGCCTGAGGACAGCTGCGCCATCCCAACCCAGGAGTGGAGACACTGGGCCCCCATGCAGACCAACCTGGGCCAGAGGACACACCCAGGGGGTGCTCAAGGGATGTAGCCAGAGGTCCCAGTGTGCCCTTGCCCTGAACTTTATACGCAGATACAGAGGTCAGCTGGGTAAAGCCGAGGACCAGCAGCTGGCCACCCAGTGCTGCCTGCCACCTCTTCAGGGGCTGGCTCTCTGAGGGCAGCAGTCTTGCCCACAACCACAAGTGAGGCTGTGGGGAAGAATGCCGAACGTACTGTGTGTAGCCAGTGCCCTGAACAGCTTTACGTACCCCGTCCAGTCCCAAGATGTCTTCTACTGCTTTGTGAAGCCACCCTGCTGTGTGCCCCAGCTTCCCAGGAGGCACAGCTGTGGCACGAGTGGTATTCTGAGTGCAGTGGAGTCTGATCTTGTGTGATGGCCCAGTTCCAAGGTCTTGGAAAACAAATCAGGTAGAGTCAACATTACCTTTGAAAATTCCTTGAACTGCTCCCCCACCCCCCACCGCCTCAAATTCCCTTCTCAGAGCGTGATGTAAACCCCTACTAAGCTGTTCTTGTGCTGACTGTAGTGGAAGACCTTGCCTGTGAACGCTGAGGGTATCCCTGCTCTTCACCGCGATCCTTCCCTAGCTGTCTTCACTGTGAGCCTCCGGGGCCACTGCCCTCGTGAAGAGAGCACTTCCTGAGAAGATCACAGTCGTCGTGGGGCCACGGCTGGATCTGTGGGGAGGGCGGGGTGCTGTGGATGCCAGGCTCGGGCTGGCCCTGGACTCCTGTCTCCCTCTGCCCCCACCTTTTCTTCCTCTCCGCTCCCCCTGGCACTCCCGCGGGCAGGCCAGGCCTGATAGCCTTCTGCCCAGACCTCTACCTGCCAGCCAGTCATCGCTGAGGACCGCTGCATCGTCCCAAGACGGCCTGCAGACCTTAAAGAACGAGGGCTAGATGGAGCGGCTCTGGGGCAGCCCGAGAGGCCCGGGCACCCTGGAGGGCCAGGTCAGCACTGCCCCAGAGTGCTCTGCAGGCCTGGGTGCCCCTCAGCCTCCCAGGTGGTGCCAGGCTCAAAGTGGCAAGATCCATCTTTCCATGAATCGGGACTGACACCAGGCGTCCTCTGAGGGCCCCATGGAGGACTCGAGCTTTAGTCTCAGCCAGCCACACAGTGTCCCCTCCTACCCCTGACATGAGACATGGATGACAGGGGCTCACCCTCTGCTAAGCATCTGAAAGTCACTAGGGCTGTAAATGCCGCCCCCACACTGGGGCCACGCCACCTGTGAGCCGCTCGGAACCTGAGCGCTACCGTGGCATCTCCCTTCCCTGCCAAGTGCGGTCCCAGGCGAAGGCAGGCCTTGTGCCTGCCCTGGTCCTTGCTCTGCTTGAGGATGGAGGTCACCCTCAGCAGGTGACCCCAGCTGTGATGAAAACAGGGCAGAGGTACGCTGGGGCACTTGTGGCTGCTCTGGGGTGTGATCCCCTGCATCCCCTCCAAGAGTGGAGTGAGAAGAGCAGCTGTCTGGTTTCTCCCTCCACTGCTCGTGAGCCCTGAGCCCTGCAATGAGAGACAGTGGTTTTTGGCTTTCTAGTTTCATCTGATGCTGGGAGAGATTGAAGGCAGGAGGAGAAGGGGACGACGAGGATGAGATGGTTGGATGGGATCACCAACTCAGTGGACATGAGTTTGACCAAACTCTGGGAGATGGTGAAGGACAGGGAAGCCTGGTGTGCTGTGGTCCATGGGGTCGCAAAGAGTTGGACACGACAGAGCGACGGAACAACAGCAACAAGGTGCATTTCTTTAAATAAGGACGGCACGTAATGGTGAGATACTGACCTCATCTGTGCCCCATGGAGACTAGTGACCCAGCGGTTCCAGAAGCTCTTAGGCCAAGTACGGGACATTCCCCACATGACCTCTCATCACAAGGCGACGTTTCACACTGTCTGACATCTATCACACACTTTCCCGAAGCAGGCACACAGCTGGATACCTGACCTCGTCTCTTCGAAGGCTAACACCAGCACCATGACACAAGTTCCTCACGTCTACAGGAGGACACTGAGGCTCAGAGAAGTGAGCTGACTGCCCTAGCATCCCAAGCGCAGGAGGAAATGGCCCAGGGTGGTCAGAGTTCCCTGGTGGGCAACGTTCCCAGGCTTGGTAAACCCATAACAAACACCAGCTAACAAAGAATAACTCTCAGACAAGGTATGCTTGACCACTGCCCTGAAAACTTCAGGACGTGGTGGAGGAAATGAAGGAGGACCTTCACAGATGAGGGACATGTCAAAGAGCACAGTTCTGGAGACTCGGGGTAGTAAAGCTGTTTGTCCTCCCTATCTAGACAGGGAGCCGGCCTGCCTGTTAGAAGTTTCCTGTGGAGACTGGCACATGGATGGATGGACGTGCCACACTGAGACAGCCAAGCAGGGAAGGAGAACTGGCTGGAGCTTGCATGACCAGCTATCCAGATCAAACGGTACTGATAATGAAACACAGCCCTGGCAAGAAAAACTATAAAAATCTGACCGACGAAGTGAATAGGATCCACAAACAGCCACGTGTAGACTGGGAGCTGCTTTATAATGGTGCTTATCTGGTAGGGCAGTGGAGAAGGGTGGTCTTTTTAATAAAGGGTGCTGAGTCAAACTGGATATCCAAATGGGGGAAAACTGCCTTGACCTCAGCCTCACATTGGATCCAAAAATTGATTCCAGGCAGATGTGAAAGGTGAACTAATAAAACTTTAGGAAAAAAACAATTATCTTTATGACCTTGGAGTAGTCAAAGTTTCTTAAATAGGATACAAATAGCACTCACCAGAAAGGAAATGTTTGATTAACTGGATGACGTTAAAATTAAGACCTTCTGTTCATCAAAAGACACCCTTAAGAGAGGAAAGGGCAACCTGCAGAGGGAGAGGTGTTGCTTCTTTGGAATGAACGTACATGTATCAGACCAATGACTCATGTCCAGGACGAAGGACGCCTTCAAATCAGAAGAAAAGGCAATCCGAAAGAAAATGGGCCTCCAACACGGGCATTTTACAAAGGACAGTATTCAACTAAATAATAATAATGTGGAAAGGGCTCAGCTGCGTTAGCCATGGACTTTGTTGTTGTTTAGTCGCTAAGTTCTGTCCTGCTGTTTGTGACCCCATGGAATGACCACAGCCCGCCAGGCTCCTCTGTCCATGGGATTCTCCAGGCAAGAATACTGGAGTGGGTTGCCATTTCCTCCTCCAGCGGACCTTCCCAACACAGGGATTGAACGTGCATTGGCAGGCAGATTGTTTACACCAGGGAAGCCCATAGCTATTACTGCAGGTTAAANAGGCTCCTCTGTCCATGGGATTCTCCAGGCAAGAATACTGGAGTGGGTTGCCATTTCCTCCTCCAGCGGACCTTCCCAACACAGGGATTGAACGTGCATTGGCAGGCAGATTGTTTACACCAGGGAAGCCCATAGCTATTACTGCAGGTTAAAATCACAGTTTGATGCCATTAGACACCCACCATTGTGGCTAAAAAGGAAATGACGGAAAATGACAAGTGTTAGGAATGGAGCAGCCAGAATGCCCTGCCGCCACTGGTGGCAGTGGAAACCTATGCCTGCTTTGGGCAGCTGTGAGGCAGTATGTACTCAGAGTCAACAAGCTCATCCAATGACCTGGCAGTACATTCACCAGAAAGCAGCCCACGCGTTCCCCAAAGAGCCTAGACAGAATATTCTTAGCAATGATGATAACAGCCCTGTACTGGAAATGGTCCAAGTGGCCGTCAGAGGAGAATGGATAAAGGAGGTGTAGGCCCTTCACACAGCGGGGTGCCAGCCAGCCAGGGGAGAGGGAGGCCCTGCTCTCTTCAGCCAGACTGTGCAGCTCACGGGGAGTTGGACATGTGTGTGTGCGCACTGTAGGAGTCTGTTGCTAGAAAGCTCAAGAACAGGCAAAGCTGGATCCTGTTGCTGGAAGCCGGGACTTGCTTATGCTTGGGTGTTAGTGACAGCAGGCAGAACCTAGGGGCTTCTGCGAGGTTCCGTTGCCTCACTTGGGGGTTATGAGATGCTTGAGACAGTACCCTTGAAATCTGTGTACGTCATACTTCAACTAAAAGGTTGAAAACAATGTCCTCTATATAAGGACAAGCCTTTTAACTTGAGAGATGGACAGTGCAGGCCTGCAGAGGGGCTGGGTCTGCCCCAAACTCCTCCCACCCCTGGCTCAAGGGATCCCCACCTCAGACTTTCTGGTCAGGCTGCCCTGGGACCCAGTCTCCCCTTCCAGGTTAAGCAAAGCATAGGAGGGAGGTGTGGGACTCCCTGACAGTCAGAAATGTCTCTCCACCAACACCAGTGCCATTTGTGAAGTCCTCTCCTCCCGCTGCCTCTAGGGTGTGGGCCTTCTCTTCCTTAACATCCTCCTTAACACTGCCTGTGGTCCATGCTGCCCTTGCTGCGGACTTGCGTCGCAGAGATAGCCAAGCGGGCCGTGAGCGTGCTGGGGCCTGGGGTTATCGATGGCGCCTAAGGCAGTAAGAAGTACCCTTGCTTGCCTCTGGGCCTTCCTACCAGACCATGGGCCCACTCCCCAGGGTAGCCAGCCCCAGTGGATGGGCTGCAGCCTCCTCTCATGCTCACAAAGGAAGTGAGGCTCCCAGAGGTTGGGGGGCTTGGGGGCCGGCCCACAGCTGGGCCAGGACCGGCTGGGTGCCAGATGAAGGGCATCTGATCTCCAGTCCCTCGTTGTTCCCACTGAACCACTCCGCCTCGCTTGTAATTTAATTAGGAGAACATTTAATCCCCCCATGCATTTCAGAGAGGGCTTTGCGCCTGGCCGGGGCTGTGAGGCTCTGACGGGGAGCCTGTGACTCANGGGCATCTGATCTCCAGTCCCTCGTTGTTCCCACTGAACCACTCCGCCTCGCTTGTAATTTAATTAGGAGAACATTTAATCCCCCCATGCATTTCAGAGAGGGCTTTGCGCCTGGCCGGGGCTGTGAGGCTCTGACGGGGAGCCTGTGACTCATGCAGCTTTGCACAGCCCTCCCGGGCGGGCTCCCACGGGGCTTCCTTGGCACCTAGTGCAGACAGAGGTGGTCTGGAGCTCCAACAAGAGGACACTGGTCTGGAAAGACAAACTAGCCTCATCTGTTCCTGGCAAGCCCCCTGCTTTATCCCCCTGGACGCTGGCCCCAGCAAGGCCTGTCAGTCCTTTCCCACCAAGGTTTGCAGGGTGAGAAACAGAGCGAGGGGCTTGGGCGTTCACTGAGGCGCCGTTCCTGGCGCCTGCGGGGTCCATGGGCGTGGGTTGTGGTGGGCCCTGAGTATCTCTGAAATGCCCCAGGCAAACGTGGTACCGCCAAGAGAGCTAGCACCCTGGTCCAGGGAGCAGAGCGTGGGGCCAAGC